>CABFOQ010054741.1:84019-149393 GCA_900660455.1 Gephyroberyx darwinii
GGCAAGGAATGGATGTCTATTTTCACTATCCTGCAACATGTCAAACACAAACACACTATGGTCTGATTACAGAATGTATAAAAGTCCCACAATATCCTATATAAAAAGACACAAACCAGGACAAGGTCAGAGAGAGAGAGAGAGAGAGCGAGAGAGAGCGAGAGAGAGAGAGAGAGAGAGAGAGAGAAAGGGAGAGAGAGACAGAGCCCTGCATGTTTGTGGACTTGAAATCTTTTTTATCTGAAATTGTGCCGGCATGTGTGTATATTCCAATTGACATTAAGGAGATATCGAACATTTATCTACACATGAACGCAGTACTGCCAGTCTTTCAGGGACCTTGGTGGTCTGGGGCCCCGGGGTATTTGCCCTGCTGGCCCAGTTGGTAATCTAGCCTCTCCTAAAAAACACTAAGAAAAAGATATTTATGAGTGATATGAGTGCACATTTTATTGACCTCATGTCACATGTTTTCTGGCTCCTTGAATTCGATCAGTTACCTCTTACTGCCTTTTGGGGCTGCAGACATTTCCTAGTGCAACTTTAACATGAATGAAAGCAACTCTAGCCATGAAAAAGTGATTAAGACCTTCCAGGAAAAATAGCTTTAGCAGACAACATTGTCATTACATTGTCAAGCTTCATAAGCTAAAAATCCCACAGTTGAATTATGATATGATATACAAAATTAGCCTGTTGTAGTGGAAACGGCATATTGAGGAAAAATATCCATTTAACTCCACAAATACACAGTAGCTCATACATGAAACATCAACCATCAACCATGCCTGTTATACATCATTCCAATAAGTACAGTGTCAGTCCATACACATAGCTCATACACACACACACACATAACACACACACACATACACATGCCTCCTTGTTCACCTTGTGGCGGGCTGTTCTCATGGTGTTGACAGGGCAGACAAGGGCTCCCATTGACAGGGTCACCCTCCTCCCCCTCGGACCAGATGTTCAGAGTTAGCGGGCAGTTTGAAAATGACAGATCCACTCTCGCACCATTTTCGATTTCCCGCATAGCCCCTGACGCATGGTTTGAGGAGGTGAAGAGAGATAGAAAGACAAGAAGGGATGGGAGAGTGTTTGTTTTTCAACCAAACAATACACTCAGATGTAAGCCTGCTAGATATGCGGAGCTACGTATCACTCGGGCTTGTAGGGATAACAGTTATGATACGATGAAAAGACATGAAAGGACTGCAGAAAGTGTGGTGTGTTAAAAAACTTTGAAAGAGTCTTTAAGCAAACTTTCAATTCTCACTGCAGAATACTTCACCATCGGTTGGCCTGGCTCCTCTCAGCCCCTTCCTCTGGAGATTTATGCAAGTACATTGTGTACTTGTAGCCTTGTGTAGGGATGAATAGGCAAAGAATGGATGTCTATTTTCACTATCCTGCAACATGTCAAACACAAACACACTATGGTCTGATTACAGAATGTATAAAAGTCCCACAATATCCTGTATAAAAAGACACGAACCAGGACAAGGTCAGAGAGAGAGACAAAGAGAGAGAAAGAGAGAGACAGAGAGAGAGCAGCTGAAAACAATCTTCTGCATGGGCTGATGGGTTTCAGATGATTATGAGTAAGAGGGGTTATGCCCTGGGTCCATGTGAAGGTTTAGTAATATTACCTTCTGGTAAGAACTTTACCCCCATCATACATGAAAATTGGTGGGTGTTGTTGACAAAGGAACAGGAAATTTCAATTTAGCCACAACAGGATCTGGCTTTATTGTGAAATCCTTGGTTTTATTTAATTTTATTTATGCTTAATGAGTTTTTAAAGTTGTTTGATGAATTCAATTTTCAAAAAAATAAATCAGACTCAAATCAAACAGTCTTCACAATCACATTTAACAGTGATTACTATCAATGGTGAATGATGGACATTACATTTTTGCTATTGTTAGATTTTTAAAAATGACGTGGCCAATGAAACAGTTAATAGGACAACATTTAATCAACTACATTAGTTTTGACCACTATCCTGTGCAGCTCTGCAGAGATGATTCCATGGCCGTGGGACACTCCATGTCTACAGTCCTTAATGCCACAACAAAGTCCTTGCTTCTGCTGGCACCAGTTTTACAACTACCTCTAAAGTCACTGGCGGCCATTGGATTAGGCTGCACTCTTTAATGTGGGGAGGATATGAGGACCTGTGGTTTTGTTAGCTAGGCTCATCTGTTTTATTGGCCTAAATTTGGATATTTGATATCATGTTAAGGGACCTCCAAGGGTATTGTTTTAACTGAACAATACATAGCACATGAGCACTGATTTCTAAGTCAGCTTAAATCAATTAAAAACATGGTGGCTTCCAACTTTGTGGAAATCAACAGAATTTCTAAACAACACACGTATGGACACTTAAGATGCTTTAGAAGTTTTTCTAGCACTTGTAACAACTAAATTACCCAGTGGTCAATGATGCCTTTATTGGATTTCAGTCGTCTTTCAGATCTTCTCTTTTATTTCCTGCATTTACGATGCTCAAAAATGAGAGGCAAAGTAATGAATGTTTGAAACCTTTTGCTTATATTTTCTTCCTTGCTGCTCATATGGGGACCTCGTACACATTCTGTTTAGAGGTTTTTGTTCAGGATGTTTGTAAGCATTAATTTTAATGGTGTTAATCTCATCTTCTCTTCCCTTTTATGATAAATTGTCTTGGAGGCATATCAACTGGAAATGCTTGCGTGGCAGTCTGACTCGCCAAATGGGATACTGTGCAGATGCTGGGCATTCGTTGAAGCTTATCCTCACAGGAACAGGAAATCGTATTATTTTTATTCAGAGTGTGCAGTCCACTCGCCTTAGAACATTTTTTATTTATTTATTTATTTATTTATTATTCAGACAGTAGGAGAGCAGAGATGGACACAGTGATTGGCTCTGGCTGTATATGATCGTACACCAGCAGGGGCACATGTGGTTCCTGAGATGGGGAACTGATTTTTAACCCTTTGAGGCACAGATCTTGACATTGCTATGTAAACAGGCAAAATCAGATTCCACGTGGTCTCTCCCTGTTTAGATGTCCATGAGGAGATCACATCTGTGACTCAAAGCTGTAAATAATCAGATGGTTTGTTTTTGTGCAAATGCAGCATAAACTGAGGCCAAAGTTTTATGTGTTTGTCGGTGAGTCTGCCGGGAGAAACCATAAAGCCCCAGCAGGCTGGACACAGCTGGAGACACACATTCACATGTTCCAACGGACATAAACACACAATGTAATAACTGCATATTACATGCAGTTTGGCACTCACTCTAAAAATTAATCTATTTCAAATACAGTTACATACACTGTTACCAATACAGTACACATCATGTCACACAGTCTATGAAAACACTGATACATACACACATCTGGAAAAGTGTATCCCTGTTTATCCTGTGTGTTTCATGTCCACATGGATACAGCCTGTTTTTCTCAACTGAAACTAAATACGTAATACTCTAAGGTAATTAAGTAACATCATCACAGATCTATGACGTAGCATGTAATGAACTATCTCCTGTTTGAGACACACAGGAATCTTGGCTGGACCTCATTGAGACCAGCTGGTTATAGTTTATTAGGACTTTGCATCTGTGGAGCTTTGACCCAGACTTTTCCCCTGCTTGAGATCTTAGGAATCGGGTGTAATTCTCCAGTGGAGAGATCCAACCATGATGTGCTCCCAGAAAGGTGGGAAAGGCTATTCAATATTCACTCAGCAGCACAGCATTTGGCCAGTGATGGGTAATTATTGAACAATGCACTCTTCTGTCAGCTCTTTGTAGGATTCCAGTTGGCCTGTATCTGGGAAGTCACAGATTTGATCCCTACTAATGTGTCCATCCCTGTCACAGTGCCCTTGAGCAAAACGCTGAACTCCTATCTCTGACAGGGGCACAACTACTGTACCTGTACTCTGAACCCTCTGTAGCATATGAAAATAAATAAATTCCTTATACACAACATGGCTATTGTTGAGTCAATGCAACCTTTGCACATATAGTAATCATGGAAATAAGCCAATATATCAATAAACCAATGTGAGATGCAGTCCAGTATGTCAGACATACCTGCTTATGAGCTTTCCATGTGTCTGTGTGTGTGTTTTGGCAGGCGCAACGCTGTCTCTAATGGAATTAATGCCCTACTCAAGAGGGTATGTTTGTGTTCAAAGCAGTGAGGTGAGGCGGGGGATCAGGAGACCAGCCCACAGGGTCCCATGGTGCTGTCAGAGTCAGCAGGAGGCTTCCTGTTTGAGCATGTCTTCCTCTGCCTGATCCAAAACCCTACTCACCGCAAGACTGGGGCTATACAGACAGAGAGTCTACTGTATCCAGATATTTTGTGATTTTTCATACAACTTTCACTGTCTTAAAGCCATAGACTGAGATCTCATAACACACAAAACACATACATAGATGCACCTGCGCAGTACCAAGGGCCTCAAGGACACTGAATGTTTTCTGTACTCTAGTCCACACATTTAGGGAAATATGTGAAAGTCAACAGACCCCACACAAGAGCATTCAATATACTGGTCCACAAGAGCAAACATTAAAACTGCTCCTAACTTTTTGTTCCATTTTTTAAGAAAGCGCCCCACCTACTGGCAATGGAAGGAACGATTCGGATACAAAGTCAATTTCACCATCGGACTCAAGAATGAATGTTTCCATATCAAAGTTTATTGCTGACATGCATGTAGAGATCTGATGAAGTACAAAAATATGTTTTTTATACAAACATGTTTTTCCATCTGTACAATTACGCAGTTTTTTGTATCTAGATGCCCATGTCCAACCAAGCAGCTTACAACACGTTATCCCATTGGGTTTCAACTATCTACCACCACATATCATATCCTACACCACTATAGTTTCCAGTTGAAATAGTCAGCATGTCCAATATATTGGTTACATATTGAAGACTAAACATTTTAGAATAGGGGTGAAAATCAGCATACAAATTGAATGTTTTGTAAGTTAAATTTAATCAATCATCCAATTGAGGAGGAGAAGTTTCTTGCTGCTGAATTTCTTGCAGAACCCAAAGAGGCAAATTATTTCCAAATTCAGACCGGTTGTTGTGGCACACCTTGCAAGTTCAAAATCATGCAATAGTCACATCTTTTACAAAGAGTTTAACCTCACACTATTTCCATGCTTTTCAGTCCACAGAACATTGCAGTCTACCAATACAACTCTGTAAAACAAACATTGAATGTGGTAAAATCCACAAGCTAGAATGTGAAACACTTTTTGATAAGGGGACAGATAATACATCAATATCAACAATCTATCGAACCTATAGTTACTATTCAACAGTTGGGCTATATTGGGCCTGATGGAAGATGGCGTCAGACATTTGCCACAGACGATCACTTTATGTTAGTGTTCAACAATGGCTACGGTGTTCATGAAATACCCTTTTCTGATGAACAACCTACACTACTACAATACTGCTTTATACCCATGGAATTCACATTGAGGTGGGAGAAAGCTAATTCTCATTACATTTTCTGTTACCTCCAAATGTGGTGGTTGATGGCCAATGTGGCCTCTAATGCATGTCAATCAGCGTGTGTTGAAACGTTGGTATCGTTTCATTAGGTGGCACTACATAGAACTGGCGCAGTTGCGATGGTACATATTTACATACTGACCAGATAGTGCAGCCTTGTATGGGTCTGGGGTGATGATAGTAAAGACACTAAAAACCACTCCCGTAAATCAAGATAATGTGCGAATATCATTTTGTTTTCTGTAAAAAATAGAACTATGCAGAAGTCAGTCTCATTATTAGTGTAGCTTAAGTTGACCACAGAGTCTGTGGCAAAATGGCAAGAAAATTGTTTAGGGAAAAAAACGCAATGGCTGAAGTCAAATATTTTAAAAAGGAAACTACTGGAACTGCAGACACTTCTTGCTTAAAGCTGTGAGAGCAGAGAGATTTGGGACCCGTTTCACTGGCATGAATTAAGCCTAGTCCTAAACTAGGACATTTTTAATCAAGACATTTCCATTCGAAGGAACTTTTGTGACTAAGCATAATCCATGTCTGTGATACTGGCCCCACTGGCTCAGGAAAAAAGAAAAAAAAACCTCTAATAAAGTGAATAAATAACAAATCAACTTGCATGAAATTACAAGGAAGGAAAAGATAAAGTAATATGAAAAGACATTTAGAAATAGGCCTGAACCTCTATTCATGCGATCAGTTTGAATATAAATAGGAAGAAGTCTAGACAGCCTAAAGCAGATATCAATATGCAATGGCAAGTTGCAGCGTACAGACGCCTAACATAGTCACAGGTTAGTAGCTTTGCCAAGTTTGGGAGAATCCCTTTGATAAAGATGAGAATGCATTAATAGCCAAAAGGACCCACCAACTAAACTTAAAACCTATGAATTTATATTTTGATTTCTCTATGAAATATTACAGTATCAGTTACCACCAACCAGCTACTCTCTGAGAGAGCCTATATGGTGAGATAATACAAGCATGTACAAGTTGAGCTAAAGAGAGGGCTTGAGAATGGCAACAGGATGATATTACGTGATTTTTCCAATGTTAACTAAGCATTCATGACAGGACAATCACTGAACCATTCAGTCAAGCCCCCCGTCTTAGCAAAGCCTGCTCTGGTTTTCACAGTGTCTGCCACTGAGGCAGGCCAGGTAAAAGAGATTGGAGGATAGCTTAAGGGGTCTGTAACTGTCAGAGCTTAACACACCTCTGCAGACCCTTATCTTTGCCTGATACACACACTGGCCCAAAACACACGTGTACACACTCAGATACTGCAGACAAATCAAAGCACTGCATGATAGTTCACATTCATACTGAAAACACTTGTCCCATGACCTGTCTTGGTAAAGAGAAACAGGGAAGTTGGAATACCTGGAAGCCATTTGATTCTGAATGAGGTGGGAGGTATCAGTTCCTTGGCTAACAATCATTTTTTTAAAACATGATTTTTGGCAACAGGAATATGACAGCGCCTGATCTTCACTATAATGGCACTGAGGAAGTGTTACCATCAACGTGCCTTGGCAGGGTGGATCCAACAGTGTTTCCTCATTCAGTTCTTGGCATTGTGACTTCCAGGTACCTGAAACTAGCTGCCTAGATGCTAAAAATAGATTTCCACAGGGATGAGTAAAAGCAAGAGACAATGCATTCTGCAAATATCAAAAAATGCTTATACACATACTTTGATATTCAGTATATTCAATGTCAAAGGAAGGGCTAAAATGCTACTTATTAAGGTTAATAGGAAAAAAGCTTATTCAGATTGTGGGAGAGTAACCCACTGAAAAGGTTTCAGACCAGTATCACTCCGACAGAAAACATTAATGCTTTATGTCAATGGTGGCATCAAGACTCCCCTTTTACAATCCCTTGTTTTTCTCAAGAACAGTGAGCATGGTTTACTGACAGAAGAGACAGAGAGGTAGATTGATTTGAAGTCATAGTTACAGACAGGATCAGTCTAGATCATTTTGGATACAGGAAACGGTAGAGGGGAAGAGAAAGAAGGAGTGAGAGGGAGGATGGGATGGAGGTATAGAGGAGTGACATCTGTGATCAGGTGATCCGACTTGAGGCAATATCATTGACAGCTAGGAAGAGAGGGGGTTGCTACATGATTCCGGTCCTGTATTGCTCAGGGAATCCAGAATAGATTGGGAAAGTGTTACAGTAGATCTCAGAGGAGTAGAAATATGGGGTTAATAGTCTCTTCAACACTCTTGGCAGAGCATTGTGGTAGCCCCATATATGACTGTGCCATTAGGTTGAATTGTGAGATCTGACTGGGTGATCTGAGGGTGGGGAACCTTTGGTTCTAATCTTCTTCCAGGCCTTCCCCACTGCATTTTACTGGAGGATCCCAGACATGGGGAGTGGAGTTCCAGGTTAGCCTCCTCAAGCCAGCTCCACCTAGCTTGCCCAAAGCTCACCTGTGGGGGCCCACCTTACCCAGGTTGGGCTGGGCTGGGCTGGGCCCCCTGTAAGTGAGTTCAGTTTAGGGGCTTATGCTCCCCAGTCCTCTCTGGACCCCGTGTGTCTCTCACCCTCTGGCGGAGGCCAGAGAGTCTGGAATGGGTGGTTAGGGGCTACTTCCGGAGGAAGCGCTGTGCCAGGATGGCAGCGTCTAGGGGGCTAACAGGCTGGGCATCGTGGCCCAGGCGCCGTACAGGTGGGATGCTGCCAAACTGGCGCTTGCTGAGGAAGCTCTTGGCCTCATGGATAGTGTTCTTCTCCTCGGCCAGCAGTAGCTGCTGGCGCATGTAGTTCTCAAACTCGTACTGCGAAGACTCCTCTGTCACCTTGGCCTAGGAGGTGACAATGAATTCTGTTCAAGGCGTCTGCAGCATTTGTGTTAATCTGAATAAATGGGTTCTCTAAATGTGTCTGAAAAATATAAGCATGCAGTAAAAACAAATATGTCCTCTACTGGACTGAGTGAATTATAACTCATTTGGCACCATTATGGCACATGTTATCATAAAACCTGATTTGTTTTTAGGAAGTCACATTTGGATGTGTCTGCTGACAGGTTCTGGCTAAGCAGCGCTTTGGATTCATCCTTTGGGTGAACAGGCTACTAGAAGAGACGTAGGATGACATGTTCTTCAAGGATCTTACCTCTTGCAGATGCTCCGGGTGATTGACTTGGTCATCAATATCCGGCACCACCTGGAGGGGACCACTCAACGAAGAAACCGACTGCCTGTGATATACATAAGTAAACACAACAAGCTTGATTTTTGAAAATTGTATTATACTGTACAGCAAATGGCTTGGTACACATATGTACATCCAATCAAACTGCCTGAAAAAAAATTCACATTAGATCATATGTTTGAATGCCAAACAAAAGAAAGGTTCTAAACAACTCATGGCAACCAGTTGCAGACGTATTACACAAACAACATTACTAGCTGTAATCATGTACAATAAATCAACTGCAATTTAACACTTCATACCTAATAAATTCCATGTGATTGCTCTAACATCCAGCAGGGGGGGCACTTACCAAGAGGCAATGATGGCACTGAGGGACTCCAGCACCTCTCCTGCAGTCAACCTCTGCTGAGGGTCCAGCACCAGCAGCTTACGGATCAGGCACACTGTGTTCTCTGACACACGCCCATCCCTGAGAGGTGGGGTAGAGGGAAAAGGAAGGGACGGGTTATTAGCAGGACTCCATAGCTAATATTCAAAGATTACTGTGTTATTGTAGGTTGAAATAGATATTGAACATTTAGTAGTATATCCTCAGCATTACCTCTTCATTATGAATGTACTTTTCAGATATATTTATAGCACATTTCAGTGCAGCTCTATACATATTCCAAGGTTTGCTCTATGATTTTATGTAGCAGTGATGCTTGAAGGTAATTTTTGTTTTGGCACCTCAAGTGTCCCTGTTTTGGTTACATATGATTTTCATGCTGTGTTGGAGCACCGCAGCTGAATGAGGACAGAGGAAACACTATAAAATGTGTGCTTTCAAATATGCTATAAGTGTGGTCAGAATGGGTTCAATTTTCATGAGAGCCAACCAAGCTGAGTACATGAGTAAAATGCATGTACTCATGATACTGCAGGGTGCTTTGGATTAAAGTCTCCACCCAAAGGCATATAAACAGTACTCACTCTGGGATGGAGTACTCCGCAGCCTTGATCTTGCGGAAAAGCTCTTGAGGTATGCTGTCATAAAAGGGGAACTGGCCATATAGCATGGTGAATAGCACCACGCCAAGAGCCCACATGTCACTGGGTTTACCACGGTACGGCCGGCCTGGAGATGGGAAAGAGAGCAGGCAGGTTCAGTGTTTGAGATCAACAAACAGGACATTTACAATGAAAGACATGTTGAGTCAAATATTGTATAGGTGCATGGGATGTCAGTTTTACAGTATCACGTTGAGGACAGTGGCCCATTGCAACATCAGCACCTGTAAGAAAGTGCTATAGATCGACAAACAGAGAAGCCATGACAGATTCCCTTCCTGCCAATTCACAATGTCCAATGATTGACAAGGTGAGCAAAGGCAAACACAAGTTGTGACTCCACATCAGTCATATTTCCTAGAACATTTCTAGAATGTTGCCAACATCTGAAATAGGAGCATTGATATAATCATTAGCCCTGAACGATTAAAGCAGCCGTGGCGTAGAGATGAGTAATCCAGACCTGGTGAGGGTGGAGCATGATGGCTGTGCAGGACCATAGGCGGTGTTGTTACAGCCAGGCAGGCGGCAGCAACAGCAGCAGGCAATTAAGTTAAGGCTTGTGACACACACACACAACACACACCACACACACAGGGGATGGGAGGGGAAGAGGGGGTAGATGGGAGTAGTTTCCCTCCAGTGAGTCATCGGTGTGTGAGTCACTGGAGCTCCGTTTCATTGTGTGCCTGTCACGTTATGCTGATATACACGCCCGACTTCTATCTGCAGCTTTTCATGAGTGGTTGAAGAAAAATGATTTTTGTTTCAATTTACTCTCTTCACTCGCTTATAGTGTCCAGGATGACATTCTGAGAATCAATGTATAAACGGATGGAACATCAGAGTATACATGGAAGTATATGCTCAGGCATCCACTGGAATGTTGTATGGCTCTAACATTCAGTTTGACAAAATCAACATTGTGATGCTGAACAATAAAAATTGAGAAAAATCAGAGAAAGATGTTTCACACCAAAAAGAGAAATATGTAGCTTCCCCAACACATACCATGAGAAAACACATTACAATCATCAACAAAGAAGAAAAGAGGCTATTTCTAGCTTTTGCCCATCGTCCAAGATTGCAACATAGGCTCATTCTTGTTGCCTAATAACCGGAAAATCAAACACAAGACCGGCTGCAAAACATTACGCAATGCTCTTGAATGACTTCCAGCATCCCAGCTGGACCCAGATTAACCAGGGTCACTCTAACAGGAGCTGCCTGCCTTTCAGCCTGGCATTATTGGAAACAGAAGCTTACTGGGTTTGCGGTCAACATAGACTGAACTCTAACATTCACTTTCACCTGCAAAGATCAGTATATGATTCTATGAATATATGGCCATGGCTACTGGCCAATATCTCGATCTCTGGTGCAGAAATAGCTTGCTTCAAAGCAGTTAGATACAGAATAGGGCTATGCTGTATTCTATATTTGCTATATTGCAAGCTGAGCTGCTATAGGACTGGTGCTGTGTTACTTCAGCAGTAGTTGCATTTACACTTCAATAGAGGTACAGTCACACACACATTTATATGGTCCTCCTATTAAAATTGTTAAACAAAAACTTAAATTAGGAGTGCAAGTGACCATGCATGCAACATCCATTCTTCTCTCACCGCTCAATACATCAGGGCTGATGTAGGCTGGACTTCCTCTCTGGTCCTTCAGCAGGTCGTCCTCGCTCACCAGGTGCTTTCCCAAGCAGAAATTCGTGATGGTGATTCGGTGAGTCCTATAAAAGCACAAATACAAGCACACACCATTGTCCACTTCAACTTAATAAAAGCTCAGTTTTAGATGTTGGTACAGTCTTACTCATCACAACAGAGATATGTTTAGAATGTGAAATGCACTCTACAACTGACAGTGAAGTTACCATAAAAAGGTGGAACCTAATTGCTTTGACACTCACTGGGCCTTGGAACTACATCAGTATCTCATAAGAGTGCAGATGTAAAGCAGCCAAACAAACACTTGGTCTCATCTTGCTCTAAAGTGATGTGTGAAAATAAGTGTGAGAAGTTTGTGGTATTCTGTTCTTTACAAAAAAGATAGGAAATAGACTCCCAATTTTGTCTCTAGGCCCTGTCGGTTTCTACCTCAACATGCTCCCACTTGGCCACTATGCCTTATTGTAAAGCACTTTGTAAACTCTGCCTTTAGATAAGTACTAAATAAAGTTTATTATCATCATCAGCATCACCACATCCAAACAAACATCCTCTACATAAGGCCTGTGATATCTCCAGAAGGCAAACACTCCAGACACACTGGCGCTTCAAAGTCTGAGGAGCTCCACTGCTGTTACCAGGGATGTTCGATTAATTTGGTTTCTGTGGAAACACTGTGGGCCTATCAGATTTTTGCCTGACTCATCCAAGGTAAATTTAGTTTGCATGTGGCAGAGTGAAACCTACAGTATTTAAGCCAAGGGACTATGGACTGTTTAATCTCTCCCTGTTCTTTTGAGGGAGAAAAAGAAAATAAAAAAGCCACACTTTGACAAACATGTGAGTCAACCTGCGGATTGGGATAATTGTCTGGATGACTAAGCCTGCATAGTGATGGGCTGGCGAATGGGTACATAAAGCTAAAGAAAAGTTAAAGTATCCGCACAGATACGAAACTTCAAGTGCACCCACATACTAACGTCCATGCCACACACACACAAAACACACACAGTCTAGAGCCAGGGTCCACTCAGCATCACGCTCCTCACTCACATCCGCTTTCTAAAAAGCCCGAGGCCAACAGCTTCCCTTATTCTCTCTCACTTTCACACCCTGCTCCATCCACATACTCACTGCTCCCATTGAAAGTGTCTGGAGCCAATTCCTGTCAAACGCCCACATTTAATTAAAGGTTCTAATGTCTATGAACAATCTGTCCAGACATCAATTTCCATCTGCTTATGTGTTCCAACCATTCAAAACCTTTGTGATCCAACTCTATATCCATACAGTGGCCTTGTGATCTGCACAAGGACGAGCCAGAGAAACAGCACAATGCTTCAAGGAGCCTCGACATGAAAGCCTTCTTTATGGGGGAGTCTGTTCTTTTGTCTGTGGGCATCACGACTAAGGCTGCTATTCTTGCACCGGAGATTGGACGAATGAGATTGCGTGTTTGCCTTGTGAGGCAAGGGTCCCTGAGGACTGGGAAGACCGCACCATCTCCGCTTCCTGGTCATGTGACATAGTAGTCAGGAAACCAGAAACCTAAACACCCCCCATAACTCTAACCCCCTTCCCTTCCCTCAACCTCCTGCTGAAAATAACCCTGCTGATGAGAAGGGAGGTTGAACACAGGGCATCCTCTGCACAGAGATCAGCAACTTGCACTTCTCCAAAACATTTCTTTGAGAACTTCACATTTCATTAGCAATATGAGTTACTGCATGGCTATTGCTTGTCTAATACAATTTTCATATTCTTAGAATGTAAGGATGGGTGATAATTTAGCATTCAAGTTCATCACTAAAGAATGAAAAGGTTGTTGGCCACTTTGATATTTAGCAAAAAGGTCACATAGCTCTTCACTTAACCGTTTTTCCAAGTGGTAGTAAAAACACTACAGAAAATCCCGACAAATAAGTCAAACTTTGTGCAGTACAGGACAAAGTAGATTTTGCAAGGAGGGGGATTGAGGAGTAAGGACACAGTAGGAAGACATGGCTCATGAGTCTGCTGACGTAAACTGACAGAAGCCCCATTAACACCTAGTTGTGGCATGTGCATGTCTATGTAGGTGTGTGCCCTCATCCAACTGCAACTCACTAATGAAATAAAGGAAGTCAGTATAGCTCAACATACATAGTCAACAATCCTGATTGATCTGCAACATCCTGCTTTCATAACAGCTGTGCTCGCAAGAGGAAATAGCATCATTGGGGCCTAAATTGCTGAGCTTGTTGACAGTGCATTACCCAATGTGACAATAAATGGTGGGAGAGGAGGTTTTGGGAGTGTTCTTCCTGTCAATTGACCATGTTCTCCCATACCATATATCCATGCACATCCAGAGTGAAGTGAAAGAGGAAACATGCAAGCAAGCAAAGTGCAAGGCAAAGAAGCAGACAAAAAAAAGTTGAAGAGAAGAAAGGAGCTATGACAAAAGGGATAAGCCAGAAAGACAATGAAAACAGGAGAGCAAAGCAAAGGGAGTGGAAAGGAAAAAAATAGGGGGGGGAAAAAAGAGAAAGAGCAGAAGAGATGGTAAATAGAGTGATGACTGTGTGTGCATGTGTAACGTGCACTGCAGTGTGAGTAAGCCCTGAGCTATGGGGCCTTTGGCAGGCCTCTCCTTTGTCTCCAGCTGGGACGGAGTGTTCCGCTCATCTGCTCTGCTGCCCGCCACCCTCCTCCCTGGGCCAAAACACTCTCCTGTTTCATCACCACCACTACTGGTGGAAGCACTGGGCTCTGAGCCCTGGGTATGTACGTGTCTGTGTGTTTTTCTGGTGCGAAGATAAGCTGGGAACTTGACATTTCAATGCATGTACTCACACACGCAGGTGATGTACCACGAGTGAATGAGTAGACTACAGGACTAATCCATTATTATACACACTCGTGTCTGATGCAAGCATAGATGTTTGGATATGAAGGTGTGTGTAAGCATGCATAGAAGCAGTGTGTGTGAGTGTATGCGTTAGTCATGCAATGCCTTATGAAAAGACTGGTTTTGTAGGGTGTTTTCCAGTATCTCCGAGCACGCACATGCAGACCTCTGCTGTGCAAACACATGTAGCAAAGGAGAAAAAACACATTACAGCTTGTGTTCCGATACAAAACACAGATGAGCTTTAGTTTCAGAATATTATGGTACCATATTGCATAGGCTCAATGGCAAAATATTGCTGAATTTATCGAAACTTGGATAAATTAACAGCAAAGACAAAAACAGCAGTATTCACATAGAGAAAAGAGTAGCTTTGTGCAGACTACCCAGCTCCCCACACACTGTCTCTCTTGCTCTCACTTGGCACATGTTTGGTGAGAGCTTTACAGATGAGGAGTTTTGCATTCCGCAGGGCATATCTGAATTGCAGCACTCTGTGACATGGAGGTGCGCCCCCCCAACACACACACACACACACACACACACTACTGCCACTCTCCCACAGAGAACAAAGCAGTGACACGTTCTTTGCTCTGTTTTGCAGAGTCCAGAGTCCAGTTCCCGTGCTGATTCCAAAAATCTGTGGGAGATGAATCATCAGCCCTTACTGAACCCAGACGCAGACAGAACAGACCAAGGCTTTGGGTTGCTATAGCTAGTCACTCTTAGTCTGAGAATTTGACCCCTGCTTGGGTTTAAGGCCAACTGTACACTGGATACAGGCTGTTGGGGCTGGCTGGGGCCTCTCGCACATGGCTGAGTATAAAGAAAATGACTTACCGTCAGGCTAACTTGACTAACCTGATCTAATGAGCTTACTGGCTAGCTAACTGGCTGACAGGGCCAATGAGAGAGATGGACTGACTGAAGTTCATCTTACCGCTTATTCAGCACCATGTTGCCCAACTTGAGGTCTCTGTGCACAATGTTTTTCTGCAGGCAGAAGAGAGAGAGAAAGAAGCAAAGAAGATTGGTCAGATTGTGCTCAGTGAATCATTGGTATCAAAACAATCTTTCATCTTGTTTCTGGGAGTGGTACATTCACAAGGGAAATGAGTCATCAGAAAGGATGTGTGACTACCAAACAATATCAACAATGCAATTTCTCCTAATGCTGACAAATGCATAACATTCTAGCATGCAAGCTTCTTACATTGGTAAAAATAGACATATTAATCGTTTCATATTCTTCTATCAAGCACTCTGCCAAATGGTATGATGGATAAAAGCATAACCTTTCCAAAGAAGTTATATTCTACTCCAGCCTAGGCTTACCTTATGCAGAGCCTCCACCACACGTACCACATCGTAGAAGATGACGATGGCCTCACGCTCACTCAGACGCTTCTCTTTGATGACGTAGTGCTGTAGGTTGATCAGGTCGGCTGTCTTGTCACTGAAGTCGTGGGCGCACAAGCAGTCCAGCACCAGGCAGATCCGCTTCTTCATCTTGCGCACCTTGTTGGCCTCCATGTCCTCCACTATTTCATAAGCTCGGTCCTGGGAAATAAACACAAATAAGAGTGTGAGTTGTTGATCTAAGGTATTTCCGATGCATTTTACAATGGCCTCCAATCAATACCAAGAGTTGACGCATGCACGAATGCATCAAATTGAATAGACTCATGTAGCATAACAGCTGATCGAGGTGATTCATTCAACTTGGGAAGACAGAGGCTTAAGCAGGGGAGAGGCCATCAATCAAGAGCTTGCATGTAGCCATCTACAATGTGAATAAGACACATCCACCCCTCCACACTGGGGTTGTGGCAAAGGACAATTAACAAAAAAAGTCATCCCTGTTCGGTCTTACAACTCCAGTCTTAGCAGAGTCACCACTTCCTATTGATTTCTGTATCAGGGTGTCGGGTTTTTAGGAACAGCCGGAGCCTCTGAAAGCTTCAATTATTAACTGGTTCTCTCACAGTGGAGATGCACTATAATAATCCAATCAATATTGCAGGCCTTAAATGAATCACAGTGCACAGCTCAATGCTGCTATTCTGAGAACACTGACAGAGTGGAATAGACGGGATGTGTATGTGTGAGTGAGTGAGAGAGAGAAGATGGAACAATAACAAAGTTAGAAGAGGAGGCAGACGGGAAGAAAGGTGGGGGAGGGGAAGGAGGTGAGGGAGTGAGTCATTGTGAATGGTTGGGGCTGTGAATAGAGTACGATTGCACAAAAATATGGCTTCCTTTCAATGGTACTCCCACCTCTCCACCGAAATAACACTGATCAGTTAAAATGAAAGTAACTGACTGGTCCAGTGACAAGCTCCCGTCTGCCATTACTGAGCTGATAAGAACATGTTCTTGTACTTGCTCATGCTGATGTCATGTTCTGAACTGAATATTAAGTGTCAGAAACTTCTCCATGGTGATGTTGGCGTATTTAATATACTCAATCATAAAGAATACTACCCACGCAGGTGCTGAGTAATACAGCATAATCTACAAGACAACGTCTCACATTTTTCTCTCCATTTCCCATGATATTTTAGACAACCATTAATGATTTGTCAGTGACTGATTGGGATTTGAGAACATTTAACATGCTCATGTCAATAGAAATGTAATTTTGTTACCAATTGTCAACAGGCTGCTATCTACCTGGAAGAGGCCATGGTGGTGCACCACCCCATCCTGGTTGTGCAGCAGAGAAAGGAGGGAGTACTCTGTGTGCAACAGCATCTTTCCCTGCCTCTCCTCCTGAGTCTCCCCGGCAGAGTCAGCTCGCTCCTCCAGCGTCAAGATCTGCCATGACCACATAAGAGAGTGGGGCAAAGGTTAGAGGTCACAAGACAAGAGCCCAGACAGGGGAGAAAGCCTTAACCACTCAAGATTAAGGAAATCATCAGTGAAACAGGTAATTATTTTACTGAAGACGTTTGCTTAGCATTTAGCAGGGAGTTGAAATCTGGTGTGCGGGGTGGCAAAACAGAGCTGCAGCTCTTAAATAGTGGTACTTGTCCCAATACAAAGTAAACAAGGCACTGAGGCGCTGTAGTCATAGGGATGAGGGAGGGACATGGGATGACTCACCACATGGACATGGGGGTTACAAGTTGGCATTCCAGGTGGGGCGCTACCCCACCGCCCCCTTCTAAAGCTCCCATTGTGCAAAAGACATTATTGACATTATTGGATAGCCCCAATAAACAAATTGCCCGGCTGTGTTTTTGTTTGTTGCAGGCTGTAACAGGGGGCCATAAAATAAACACCGACAAAGCTGTATGTGTAGGAAGGTCAAAAGTTCAGATGTCTATTGGCACATCATAGCTGTTGTTTGGAGGAGAATGCTCAAATTGTTATTGAACTATGGACTTAATTCATTGCTACTGAAAAAAAAACAGTGTGCCAGCCACCGACACATACACACACTTACCTTGAGCTGATAGAAGTCATCTGTGCCATCCTTCCGGGCGAGACACTGCACTATGCTGGGCACGGGTGAGTTGCCTAGGCGAGGCCCTGCAAGTGAAAGAAAGGGAACAGCTGCATGACCAAAAGGCAGGCTACATGCTGGAGTGTGTGCTCTCCCTGCAAGTCATTATAGGCTGCATTTGCATGGACCCATTAACACCCTTAGTGTAACGTTTTCGTTGGCTCTCTGCATTGTAAACAGCGGAGTGGTGTGCTGAAAAATTGAGAAGTTAGAGAACATGGGGAAAGAGATACATTTTGTACGGAGGAAATGACAACCTTTCTGCAACCTAGATTCCAAGTTTTCTAGCCGATGTCATGGGGATCAGAAAAATTCTTCACATTCTTGTCTCAGGCGTGCGTACACACACCCGCCGCCCACCCCCCCTTTCCAATATATTTCCTGCACAGTATGCACACACAAGCACATTTGTACACCACACACACTCTGCCGCACACACAGTTCTAAGAGCTCCCTTACCAAGGACGAAGGGCCCAGCTCTCTTGGCGTTACTGCCAGATATGCCTGGACACAGGAGCTTGCTGGCCCTGCCTGAGGTTTCTCCAGCGCCCCTCTCCGACAAGCGCCGCTTAGACATACTGGAGCTCTGCGGGGGAATAAATCAGATTACATAGGATAAAGATAGGCAAGTTAAAAGGGTGAGTACTGACATGTGACTGCAAGGACGCAAACCCTTAACGAATACCACCTGAGCCACAAAGACTACATGACTAAACTAGTTCCACTAGGCATCAGGTCAAAAATAGCATCAATTCTGTAATATAAGTGAACATCATTGATGTTAAAAATAGTCTTTCTTTATAAAGAAAGACTAGTTCCATACCTAGGGCTTTAACAGTAGTCCTCCTGGCTGGTTCAAAGCATACTGAGCGAGTAGTATGCAGTATGAGCGAAGACAGAACTGAAAGGGGGTAAACTTCAGGGAAGCTCCTCCCAACCCATTTTAAATATCCCTCCCACACATTTTCCAACACCTCAGTGTGAATGTGAGGCCATTACGGCTCCATTCAGAATGATGGCTGCTGGTGTCAAGGGTGACACCTCAGATTCAATCCCCACAACAGGCAATGAGAATGTAACATGCTCTGCAATTCAAAATGCAAATGCAATCATGTAAATGCATTGTTCCAACACCAAATTCTTCATGAGCAAAGTAGACTAGAAAATAGATCATTCTTATTTGCTTTTTAGAATTGCAACACATGTCCAGCTTTAGCTTTTCATGTTGCAATGGCCATGCATTCTGAAAATCCTTCCGCTCTTAATCTGCATGGTTTTATCTCAAAATCTGTGCAGCCGGCTTATCTAGGCCTATCTGGTGAGGCATGCCTTCCTCTTAGAAAAGACATACGTGCCCTAACTGTGCTGAAATATAAACGCCAAGCCCTTGCACTATGATAAGGAACTAGATTCATATGCCAGAGGAACCGGTGACAAATTGTGACACATCATGACACAAACTACCACAACTGCCACAGCAGACCTATGTCCCTGGATTCTAAGAGAGAGGTATGCTTTGTTTACTGATAATGAGTTCCTATGTGATGAAACCGCCCCTGGTTCCCATAAGAGGGAAGTATTGCCTAGAACCAAGAGGAATGCTTCACCTCGGTCCCAGGGGTCCCATTGACTAGAATTCCTCTCAAAAATGCTTAAACGTCAGGGTGGTGACACCAATAAGAGTGTGAAATGTGCCCCTAAGCCTTTGATATGTGGATCATATCAATTTAAAATCTGCAAAAGTTGAAATTGAAAAAGTTAGGTCGACAAGAAAGGGACAATGGGACATGACTCAAGTGAAAAGGCCATTGGTTGATAGCCATTGAGTGGACACATTAACAGGCTGAGACAGCTAGCTACATCCCAGAGCGATTCACACCAATAAAACACAGAGCATCTGGTAAGTTGTAAACTCTGCACTGACACACCTGCATGAAAGTAGACACTGGGAGTTGAGGTGGCAAACTCCAAAAACCTCTGAAATATGGGGCCAGTCTTGCAAGTGACACACACTAAAATATAGTTGGTTAATGAATTAGACCATCTCCCTGTTTCAGAACTCTGTGGTTGTGCACCACTAACCAGTTGGCGTTTTTGGGCACAACGGAGGCAGTTGGTATGGGCGGATATGAATTCTCACTTCTGTGAGGCTTTTTGTGATCCTAGACAGCAGACAGTGTCATCATCATGTCTCTCGCCCATCTGTCTCCATCTCTACTAGTGGGTGATGACCCACTCAGTCTGATGAGCTGAGGTTTTCATGTGACAGCATTTATGGCACAAGCCAGAGTGACACCAACTCACACTGCCAACAGTGAGAGAGCAGCCTATTCTAAAGCACTCAAATGAGAGCAATGGCAAATTAACTACTACAAAGGTTCCAAGACAGGAAATTACTGAAACTTTTTCTGTCCAGTGGCTGGTGCAGTTGATAGTTTACAAGCTACTTTCAATATGTTACCAGATAAATAGATTTTAAATGGTCCGTCAGGTGTCAGAGTGGCTAGATTTGACAAAATTAGCAGACAGGTCCAAAAATTACTAGCATTGACTAATAGCTGGTAGTGATTTCCCACATCTCTGCAAGGTTATCTGCAAGTCTGCCTTGTGTGTATTCCCTTTACTCTATAACCATGCAGTTAGCCAGCATTTACAAATCTGGCTAAACTAATCGTGCAGCTTAAATCGACATTACATTACAGTCATTTATCCAAAGCAAGTTAAAAAGGTGATAGTTGGCTATGTGGGAATTGAAGCCATGACCACGATGCTCTATTGACTGAGCTGTCCGGGCCAAATCTAAAACACTAAACTTAATCAAGCGTAGAAATCACTACACATCAGTTTATAAACCCTAGGCTATGTGTCTGCCCATTCAACACCAGTTCTACTGCTAAGAAGTCAACTTCCAACACATCTAAAAGGCAAAGGTCAAAGCAACCAACGAATGCACAATGACCTAAATGACATCAGTGTGATGACAGCCCAGGCCTATCCTTATCTGACACTAGTGTGCCTCACTGCACAGGGATGATCTGGCAAGCAAGACTAATCTGCCTCTGACTGTACCAGAAGGAGGACAAGAACAGATACAGTTTCTGAATCACTTCACACAAAGGAGGAGAGACATGCTGTTGGTGCCCACGAGAATGTGGGCACCTTAAATAGTATTAGGACAAAAAAACCTAGGTGCCTGACAATCCACCCACGAGACTATCTATTGTAGCAGCTGCCCCGGCCACATGCCGCTAGTCTGGCTTTGCTAGAACATGTTAACTGCAAACTCAAACCCAAATGTACAAAGAAAATAAAGGATACTTGAGGCTGTTGTAGACATGAAATATGACTAGCTTACAAAAAGCCAGGGTTATCATAAAGCCAGTGAAATGGTACGATCAAACTGATCCTCAAATTGATCAAACACACAAATCAGGACAAAGGGGCAGCTAGCTATCCAGTGAAGCTATTCTCTTGCAACCCGAAGGTCATAACGGGCTTCACTCCTGCTGGCTGACTGAAATGTCAATCAATCATGCCATCCCTGCTCGATTCCAGGGCCACCTTTATTGCCTGTAACTACACTCGTTGGCTACATTGTTACAATCAACGTCCTTGGCCGCATGACAAGGCTGAAGCCACAAGGTCATATTGTAAATCATTCGATTAAAATAACTACAATGAAGACAGATTAGACGCATTGTTTGGTGCCATTTTACGACCACACGGTCTCAGAAAGTTTTTTAATATGGCAACTAGTACTGTAAACGAAATAGACCACAGAGTATGCATTGCAAAGTTGTGCATAACTGTTATACGGGCAGTATATAACGTGTGCAGCCAGGGGCTAATATGTTGGAACATTATTTGCCCGCGTCAAGTCGTTTAAAAACAACCACTCATATCTCATTAGACGACGTGCCTGCTTTGTGCAGCTGTGTTTGACTGAGAGTCCTTATACACAAACGTACTCACAATCTGCATAACACACTTTACTTGAGCAATATGGCTACACAAGTTAACTACAAAGCCAAACTCAGGTACAAATAAAAACTACGACAAAGCTTACTGAATTGTTCTGCTAAAGACGTTGCCACAGCAGCAGGCACATTGGCCACACAAAGGGGTACGTAATGCAACACAAGGAGTTGGGGTTACGATGCAAACTACCGAGAGCTGTAATTAGGTTACGATTACCACAGCATATATCATTACTTACCATTGAGATTTAAATATGATAGCTAGCTAGCTAAGTTAATGCCAGCTGAAGGCTACGGAACAGCCGGGAGGCCATTTAAACAAAGTAGGTACAGCTGGCTAGTCGTGTGTAAGCCACCAAGCTAGAGCTAGAAACCTATTTCTATTCGTCACCTCGCTTACCTCGAGCCAAAACCGCCGGGGAAAGTCTACGTTGCCGTGTTACAGCATAGACATTTCTTCAATAAGTGCTCTTGTGTGCATGTGGAGTTTGTTTCTCGACCAAAAGAGAACGCGGAGGTTTGGTTTCGGGCTGTTTTAGCCTCTGTTACCGAAATGAGCAATCAAGGAAAAGCCTCCGCTCTTCTCTGATCGCATCTTTCCACAGCGACAGCGCCACCTGACAACGGAAATGACGCACACGATTGCATGATTGACAGCTATATTCAACCAATGCAACGCCACCAGTTGTATTCTAGTAGTTTTTTTCCTTGTAAATGATTGCGCACTGATGATGAAATAGTTTTGCATAATAAAAGTTGCAAAATGAAGCAGCATTACATCCTGGTTCTCTCCAGGGGTACAACTATACCAATTAAAAGCCATTTGGTGTAAATAAGGAGCAACCACACTGGCAAGTGTTACTGAGAACATACAAAATTATTTTGGATTTCATTCAGAATAACCATATGACTCAGTGAAACTGTATATCCCTGAGTTCAATCAGCACTTTGATTGATAGGTGGCCAAAATGCTAAAAAGTCTAAAAAATGTGGTTGTTGTTCAATACAGTCCCAATTCAGGTGCTCTCATCACAAGGGAGTGAGAGTCAAATAGTTCACTGAAAACACCTGACAATAGCAATATTTCCTGTTGCTGGAATTTGCTCCGTGACTCAGTGCTTTACCACCTAACATTTTAGTACCAGTGACCTTAAAATAACAAGTAAGCCCTCCTATGAAGTTCCCAATTTAGACTCCCTCATTTATCTTTGATTCCACCCACACCTGCTAGTTTCAGACCAGTGGGCAGGTGTGAGGAAGACTTGTTAGACAAGAGGTCAATCTAAATGGCAGAGGCTTACTTTCAGTAGTGTTCCTGCCTTGACTCAGCAGAGCATATGCCCCTGGCCACATGAAACACTTGTCAACTTGTGGCTTTACAGTGTCCTGCCCACAGTTTTGAAGAGGGAACTGAATCATACATCCAAATGCAAGGGTGGGGAAAAAACATGTTCTAATAGCTCTTTGGGCCTGTTTAGTAAAGGTTTGTTTGGTTTTAAGGGAACTTTCAAGCCTAAAATTATCATTATTTTTTAATGTGCATTTGTATTTTTTGTATACCTCTGCTCTTAATGGAGCCAGCAGTAGTTGTTTGATGATAGCACACTAGAACTTTGTTAGGGAGAAAGCTCTATAAATATAGCATTTCTTCTCTATTCTTCTCTATCTGATTCTATGTCTTTTAAGATTGAATTTTGTGTTTGTGATAAATAATATCACCTTGTTATTTGCCACTGAAATGTAATTTAGTTGTATTTAACAGGATATACTATAGTGTAATATCCAACAGTGAGTAATGAAATGCATAGCCCTTGTGACAAAACTTTCTAGTGAAGTGAGCTAGCAAGTTGAATCCAGTACATAGCCTTGTAGAGTGACTGGCATGAACTCTACTGTAGTTTCTGTGTCTGTTTGTTTTGAAGGTTGGTTGTATCCTTAGGGCAGGTAGTGTTTCTTGTCTGAAGTCTCTCCTTTGCCAAGATTATTGGGAAGCCCTCACCTGAATCCTCCACCCCCAGATCAATTCAGAGCAATGTCTGAGCATGTTTTGCCTGCTTGGTATGCAGTGTTCATTTATGTGTGTGTGTGTGTGTGTGTGTGTGTGTGTGTGTGTGTGTGTTTTGAGTGTGGTTGACTGGAGGAGTGGGGACTATCACAGTCTCACTTTGACTTGTCTGCAGGCAGACTGCGCACAAATAACTTGGGCACAGATAGCTGTTACCATAGCAATTCTGATTGTAGGTCTATGCTGGTTTCAGGGGGGAGTCTAATTTTGGATGACATTCATACATATTACTTTAACTCTTCTGGTTTGACTAGAGATTTAAGTATAGATGAATGTATCAACCATGATCCATCAGACATTGTGGAATTATTTTTTTAGTCCTTAGATGCCTAAGGAGGGTGATTTAGTGAAACACATCAAACTATGGTCTTAGAAGTACACCTATCATCTTGAATGGTGAAGTTTTACAGAAAGAAAGCATAATAAAATGCATAGCAATGTGTGGGTAAGTGAGTGGTGTTTGGTCGTAGCACACATACATTATTTCAAGAAAGATCTGTAATACCTCTATTTCATTCTGCTTATTCCTTCTTGGTAAAACAATTCTGTACTTCATTTTGCCATGATTCAAATGAAGTCAATGGCTCCCCCTACTGTTATGTCTTTTCAACCACAACAACAATAGCAAGTGGTTGCAAGCTACCGGCCATTATTAACATGCTATTGCATCACAACCAAAACATATATGATACACAAGGAGATGTATAAACCCATCTGTAATGATTACATTTATTTTATTCAACCTATGTATTTAAAAAAAATGGATATTCTATATGCAACAATATCATAATTGCAGTCCCACCCAGTACACCTCACAAACACAAACAAGTACACAGAAACCATGAGACCTTCAAATAAATAAACTATGCCATAAATATTTACATATAAGACAATCATATTGCATTGATATCCATAATAATAATAGCACACCAAGACCTCTCAGAGAACAGGAAAGTCCAATTTTCGCAATATTTCACAAAAGGATGCCTTTTTTTTTACAAGCAACCTCTCATATATGGCATAATGCACTATCAACACCGCTCTTACCAAACTACAAAACAAAAATGGACCTTTCTTAAATTGTAGGGGATCCATACTTTGAATTACAATAGAAGGGCACTTGGGTTTCTTCCAATTCCCCCACTGTATCTTTAAGTTTGTTCAATAGATTACAGAAGCAGCTAACAAAACTCTCTGCACACTGTATGGGAAGGAACATGGAAACATGGACTAGATTTGCCTCAAATGTATCTGTGATAACTGTGATGACATTAAAGAGAAATTGCATCTTCATGGAGAAAAAAGGAAGGTGTATTTTAGGGATAGCAGTGAAGTCTGAATAGGTCAATTTAAAAAAAAATCACAACTTCCTGATTTGATGCAAACCCTTCCAGTTTACAACAGACATACTATTACAGTGTATTGAAGCTTGCAGCTCGATTCTCCACACTTCCTCCTCTGTAAACTACACACGTCTGCAGTTTCCAGTTGATTCTATGCCAACCAATGACAACACTTGCTTACATCTGCATTTTAAAAGCCCTGAACACCCAAAGACAAGGTTTTCTGGCTGCGTGTGAGGCTCTCGATGTGGTTTTGCAGGTCCAGACAGCAGACTGGTCTACAATAGAATGGACTGTTGATAATGTATTGTACCCCACCCCCTGGGCATTGTTGCCATGGAAACCACGTCACAGGCCGTCCATCATGGCCAGAAGGTCATCTCCTTTGCTGCTGGCACTGGGAGATGGCTCTCCGGCCTCTGTGAACTCTCCCATGATCTTGGCCAGCTCAGCATTGGCCTGCTGGTCCTGAAAGACAATGTAATCCACCAATCACAGTGCTGACATGGTCAGCATAGGGCCTTATGCCATATTACAGTAAATCCTGTTAGACTGGCAAAGCCTTTGATCTGTGATCATTTATAACTTTTAGCCTATCACTGAGATAAGCTGTGTTTGGGAAGTGAGTCTGAGCATGAGTCGCTCCTTACAGCACAGTCTTGACAGGCTATATAGCCTCAATAACACGAGTGATCATGCTTTCATACAACTTAGTAGGCAGATTTGCATGAAATTTATATTGAACTTCCAATTCTTTCCTATATATTCAAAATGGTTGCATGGACGGATCACTAGGCTTTACCTTTGTTGCTTGGATGTTTATGACTCCGTATGAAAGCTCGTCTGGTCTTGATATCAATGCCTCTCTGTGAAAAATAGAGAGAACAATCAGTCAGTTTTGAATACACAGCAAGAGAACAATCAATTTCATGTCTGATGAAGGGCCTACTCTCATGCTGGGTGAGGAAAATATCACTTTACTATGACAGAAAGCAGACAAATGAGGGGACTTACTCTTCTTCCTCATCGGTAGCGAAGAGATTGACTCGGAAGCCGTTGTCTGCATTTCCAGGTTTCTGAACTTCTAAGCCTCCCATTAACCTAGCCAGCAAATTCAGCTCCTCTTTGGCCAGAGGGTTGGGAGCAGCATTGACCTGTTGGCACACAATGACAAAGCACATTACCATCAGTTTGTTTTTTCAGGGTATTTGCTTGCACAGGGTTGCACAGTCCCTTTACAGCGTAGGTGAGGTCCTTTTACTAATGATGTGTGGCAGAATGTACTCTGCAGTTGTCAATATGTCTTTGCACCAGTGTCATTAGGACTGCACTTGGATATAGTGTAGAATAAAATGGGTCATAACACATTTGTTCAATTTGTGTATATGAAGTTCAAGCACGTTCTATGTGATTATATAGGATTGTTAAAGGAAAAATATTCCCTCGGATATGTTACTGCGTTCTGGTCTATTGAGGCTACTGTCGGAGGAGAAATTGGTATCTCTGCCTCCTCTGCGATTAATTTCTCCCTCTATGATTGTTTTTGATAGTTTGATTTTTTTGCTATTAAACTCCATTGTAGCTGTGCTGAAATTATCTCAACTTGTGGTTGTGTCATCTGCATTTGGCCAATTATCCTTGGGAGTAAGAAAAATACACCAAAAACGAAGTGGGCCTAGAAACGCAAGATACATCAATAGCTTTTAAGAATATTCAAGTGTTTTAGGGTGGATTTTCCTTTAATGATTAGAGCGCAGACAGTGGACTTGCTGACTCACCTTAGTGTGCTGAGCAGAGTTTTTAGATGTCCCTGACATGAGGGTCTCCACTGGGCGACTTACACTGTACCTGAATGTCAAGATGAAAAAAAAAAACAATGTCAATGCAACACAGTGCCAAAGAGAGGACTTGAACAAATAGCACAAATACTTAAATAAAGTGGTTCAGATTTTGTTGTTAGCTTCTTACATGTTTGTGCCTAGTTTGATGACCCTGTCTCCAAACATCTCGAAAGATCCCTCCCGGAGGGCACTGGTATAGTTTCCACCGTTATGGAATTGTAGCCTGCTTACCTCCTCACCAGTGCAGCTAAACATTCTGGAGTTATCAAATACAAATACACAAAATATTATGGGTTAACAAGCTGTCTATGCCTTGTTTTCATATTAGCTTATTGAAATGTTTTGCGCATAATAACAAGCAATTTACCAAGGGATATGAAAGCAACTCAATGATGACAATAGTAGACAAAACTAGTTCCATGTTGTACAGTAGAGGCATTTTTGTAAGATTCATTGGCAGTTTTAATACTTTAACACATTGTTCAAGCTCAAATGTTACATCTGTGGGCTCTAGTTTCCAAGTTTTTTGCTTCAGAGAATGTCTCTGCACACAATCCTTCAGTAATTAGAGTCTAGCTAAAAGTACAACATACTAAAATTAGAATGTGAGGGCTTGTTCAACAAAACCTCTGTAATGCAATTAGCTGTAGCTAGGCCTTCTTAACTTAAGATTACAGTGTCTGGGAAAGATATGCAAACAGACTATTAAAGAGAAAAGGCCAAAGTTGAAAGATCATCAGAGGGACCAAAGGGAAAATTCCAACCATGTTCACTACCCAAACAGTGTGTTCCATAGAGATTTACTGAAAAGTTTGTTTGGGTGTGAGTGGGAGCTGTATCCTGTGGTACCTGATCAAGCCAGGGATTTGTGTTCCATGGGGCACAGGACCAGTGGTGGGGAGGACAAAGCGGCCGTTGGAGTTCTGCACTTTGTCTTTGAGGAAGATAGACACCTGGCATAGTAGAACACATACAGGAAAGCTTCTGAAATCTCAATGAAATCTTACAGTAACTCTGGTAAATATGAAATCATCAGCCATAAGAGTATGGTTTCTCAAATGGACTTACCCTTATATGCATGTCTTGGAAGAAGATGAGAAGGGTTTGTCTGATCAACTGAAATTCACCACTAGACAAGAGTGTATAGATCTTATAGCAAGAATAAAAAAATACAATCATCAATATATAAATGTACAATAACTTAAGAGTGAATAATAAATTGACAATTGACTTTTAACCCTCTGAACCCCAAACACTGTCTGGGCGATTTTTCCTCCTTTCACCTTTTTACTCAATGTGGGCTCATTTTTCACTGCAGTATATAAGTCCTGCACTGTAGTCTAAGAATGTGAAGAAACTGAGGAAAATGAAGTCAAGCATGCCATACCTCTATGAGTTGTCGGTATGTCTCGTCAACCTGGCTGAGAATGCTAGGAGTATCCTTCACAAAGTCCTTGATGGCATCCATATGGTTGAAGGAGACTAGGAGGATGTCTTTAGGCCGGGGACAGAGCAGCACTTGGTATTTAAAAGCCATAGTCATCAAGTCATACAGCTGCCAGAAAGAAAATAACACAGATGTATGGCTTTATTGACTTGAGTGAGCCAGACCGCACATATTAGATTTGAATGGCTTGACCAGCTTTGTTCTACATAATTGCTATCGAGGCAGGCTTTCAGGCTACATAATGATATGATAGATTGTTATATGGATCTAAAGCACACAATCATATAGAGATTCATCAAATCTCGATCTAAAGCATGCTTGACTATTGCAAATATTGTAGTATCTTCCACAAATGAAATGCCTGAAACTATTTTACAGCCTTAATAAAATACTAGTCTAATTTTTGGTTAGTTTGTGCACCAAACTGAAAATTTGATAAAAGATCTGAGGAATAAGAGGACATTGACAACTCAACACAGGCAGGCTACAGTATTGTATACAGCTCTAGGCTTACATCCACATACAGGAGCTATTTGACATACAGAACAGCATTCTACCTTGTCCATGCTTGCTTGATTGAGTCTCATTATGGACGCATGGGCCAGTCGGTCAAACACAGTCCGTAGGGCCTTCTTGGAGTAAAGCTCCTGTGGCTTGAAAAGCTCTTCCAGAAACTTTTTGTTGAACATGGTGGTGATGATGTCATTCATAACTAGTCAAGCAAACAATACAATGGAAAAGTCCTCCAAAGGTTAACTGAGGTTACATATACATACTTGCCGTAATGTTGGCTTACAAGCAGGCAGATGAGCATTCTATATGGTGAGCAAAACCATTTCAACCTAAGCCTACTCCCAAAGACCTTAACAAAGCAGCAGCCTGGAGAGCCATCAGCCATGTAGCCTACTCAATAACTTGTAATGCACTTATGTTATGCATAAGAGTAATAGAACTTAAGAGTAATAGAATTTGGACTTATTTAATGATCATAAATGTGCTCTCTTTTTAAAATGAAGCCCTTATATTATGTAATGTGGCAATATAATATTATTATTATAATAATATTATAAAGGCATTCATGAAGTTGGTGCAAATGGATGTTTATCAAAGTTGAGTATCCTTGTTGGGGGGCACATCTAGATTCCATGTAGGTCCAGCCACTCAAATGATATACTCAGGTGCAGAGCCAACCATAGTATATTATTTGGGTGAGGATCTGTGCAGCATGTGAGATCTCATCTGCATTCGGTTTTCTATCCATCAAGTCCTCTCATTCACCCAGCTTTCCTCTAGGCCAAAGCAGCGCAGAGAGCTACTGATGCACCACTGCATGATGGTGAACTATGTAATAATACCTCTCCTTCTGTCCTCCTCTATCCAGCCAGCTATAGTGGAGACTTTATGAATTAAAAGGAGACAAATAAATCAACTGAAGAAGTTGTGACTACCACATTGTTGACAGAAACCATTTTAGGTTAAGACTTTAGCTATAAATATCACATTGATGGGTCAGTATTTTATTTGCTCGACACTGGAGGGAATAAAGTATTAGCCAGCATTAGCTGGAAAAATTAATGAATACCACTGAAGTTCTGCTGTGAAACATAATTATTCTGATAAACAGCTCTGTCTGTATTAATGAAATGTGTTTGAACACTCAGATTTTGTGCTATCATACTGACGTAGAAGCAGATAATTAATCAAAACAATATGGAGGCAACTGTGGCACTAACCAGTATGATTTTCTGCAGGTCAGGGTACATTTTAGTTTGCAACTGACAAAATGACTTGGATGTAAAAGTTCAAAGTTTGAGTTCACAAAGTCAGTCTCATACATGGGCATGACCAATTATAATTATATTCTGACCTGAAATTTCTATTAATTAGACTATCCCAAGCTATACGATTAAAGTTTTAGTTATTACAATGTGTGGAATTTTCCTGTGAGACACCAAAAGCCACCCAGCTGACTAACTAAGGTTAACGTAAATTTCTTTACTTTTCAATAAATCTCTGAATCAACGAGGCTAATTATCGATCCAACTACTGGTAAAATAGACGAGCAGACCAGCTTGCAGACCAGCTTGCATGTGTAGCTATAGCAGAAGAACGTTTCAATGATGGGTGCCGTTGGCGATATGTTAGCTAGGTAGCTGCTAAGCTAGCTACCTTTCTTGGCTTTGTCAGCAGGGATATTCTGAGCTCGAAGACGTTGATCCAGGATGTAGAGCATTTCTCCACCGAGATTGATGAAGAGCAATGGCAGAGTCCTTGAAGACATGATCGTATTTGGATGGTTAAATCTCTCCAGAAAAATTGAGCAGCTAGAAAATTTGGCTAGCCTGTAAACTATCTTGTATGGTTGATCAGTAAGCCTCTTCTGGTTGCCAGGCCACGAAGGAAGGAACCAATCAGAGCTCTGTGCGTTAGTACGTACCAGGAAAAGGGCGGGGGTTACAAATTGAACCTGACGTGAACCTTGGCTTCAACTTAAAAATCACATGAATGTTGATTATGCTGTGTTATCCAACATGGTTCACGAAGAAATTGTAGTCAAACATGTCAAGAATTATTGCACAATTTATTTACACCAACGCAGATCCGTACATTTACTTGGAACATTGTTAGACAGGTATGTACGAGGCTTCAGGAAAGATTACATTTCATTCACTGTATTGAGTTAAATTTTCACTTCAAAGCTGCACTCCCTTTTTTTCCTACGAGAGGAATGAAAGGTTTACTTCCATAATAGCAAGCCAGACATAATCACAAAATAGAAAATGGATAGTGAGGAATAAGCCTTTATTTCTTGTTAGGATGAAACTTCTCCATTCCTGATGCGGATTTCTCGTGCCATCCTGCACACCTCAAACATTCCACAGCAAAAGGTCATCAAGGCGTCATTGCATATTGTCCCCTGTGGTAAATGATTGGAATAAAATGACAAGATGGAAAACCTGAACTCTCTGAATCAGAATCACTATGTTTCCACTGACAAGGAATTTGACTTAGAGGGTTGCTCACTAGGCACCACAATGTCACACACACTCGAGCAAATCTAAGAATTAAGTTAAAAATACTATACTATACTATATACACTACTATAAAATCAAGATCTATATACACTAGAACAATTTTAAGAACTAAAAACCTAAGAACATACAATATAATGCGATATGGTCTACATAGAAGTGTGGCAAATCGCTTGCACTGGGATATTGTATTGCCCAAAGGATATAAAGAGAATATAATAACTAGACGTTTAGATTTAGGATACCTAAGCTATATGACCGATGGGTACCAGCAGTAGTGTACAACTGTCCTTGGTGGAATTTTGTGCATTTCCTGTCCAGTTATTGATTTGTGCATTTTTGTTCAGTTATTGATGAGGGTCACAGCCTAAAGGGAGTGGCTGTTTTTATACTTGATACAACGTGTTGCAATTCAAGTTTCTCAATTCGAAGGATAACCCAATATTTCCCAAACGTGTTGGTGAAATCTCTTCTTTTCTTTCACAAGAGCAGTGTTATGGATGGCTAGTGAGTCAGTCCTCCTATGTGGGAGGGGGGATTGTTATTTTGCCCCACCCCACAAAATCCCACACTCCCCCGCTACAATTCTGTCCCCCTCACCTTTCAGAACATGGCTACACCATCGGTTTAAGACATTGTTTTATATGAATAACATACCTGAATACCATAGGTCAATCTCATATGAGTCCTCATGGCTGTCATGCCCCCTGGCAGACAACCCAAGCAGCAGTTTTCTCCATACTTATCTGCTGTGTAGCAGCTCAATGCTATTGGACAGAAGCAACCCAGGGCACCTGCACAACACAAGTGAAAGAATAAAGCGAAAGTAAAATAGTAAAAAGTAGTGTTACAATAAGCATTTTTTGGGGGAAAAATTCTACTGAATTGTACTCACAGACCAAGATGTCGCTGCAGCATGAGCACAGGCCAGTGCTCCACTCCCCTGTCTGAACATTGGTCCCATAAGACCCTGCGCCTGGTTGGTGGCTGATCACTGGGTTGGACATCTCTAGCTTATACAGAATCCTGACCAAAACAAGAACATTTCAGATGTAGTTTTGCACAATTAGGGAATGACTCAGTCTCAGTATCTGCCCTTTGAGACTGTTATTAAGGGCTATACAAATAAACTTGACTTGACTCTGAGTGTGTAAGTCAGACTTGAGACTTACACACAAATGAATGTTATTTCTTAATAATAGTCTCTAGCTCTTAACCAGAATATAGTCGGTGTCTCCTATTCACTAATAATGCTGCTCTTAAAATAGCTTATGTTTCAACACTTGTTTCCAGCTTTGGGAGCTTTCATTCATTTACACAAATCTAGAATAAACCATTAATAACATACATTAAATTCTGTTTGGGTGTGGATTTACCCTTAAAAAAGTCTATAGGTGATTAAGACATTGCCAAATATAAAGAGAAAAAGTTAAGGCATTCATCAGTGTGACTAATACTGGTAAATATTGCCATAATAATAAGTAATAAAAGCCTCACAATTGGAGTAAAGCATGGATAGTGATTTGGAGCTGTGTAGTTCCAAACAAAACAAATGGAGTGAAAAATGAAACATGACTTCGTTAATTATTCTGAAGTACAAAAATAACTTTTACTTTAGCCTGTAACAATGACATCAAAAGGACTGTGTGAGAGCATGAAAATAAAGTACAAAATAATTTATCAATATGACATAAAATAAATTAGTTGTAAAACCAAAAATGAAATAAAAGAGAGAGCAAAGAAGAGAGGATGTCACTCACCAGAAGAGTCTGCTACTCTGCACTCCTCCAGATCAGACAGATACACACCACACAGGAAGTTCTGACACGTTTAAGCTGTGAAATGCTGGTTACTAACTGCTGTTTCTGAAGATGACAAACATCTTCCCTTTGTGATGCACACATAGAATTTAGACCATTAACAAGAATACAGTCATAAAGCAGCTCTGCTTTATGGCTATTAAATAGGTAATCTCACACAACTTCAGTTCACTGGGACATATCTTGTATACACTGTCAAGGAGCAACGACCGATTCAGACGCTGTTCCAATCACACACAAGATCAGCTCAGTTCAGTTCAGTTCAGTTTCAGGGAAGTCATGCGGTTTTCTGAATCTTACACCATGTTCCTTTTCTCATACATCTTTATCAGCTTTGAGGAGTTATTTCCGCTACTTGAATAAAATGGGTGCGGGTGTAGAATTTGACAGCTGTAGTGTGTAAATGATAGTGTCATATTCTCACCAAATGAGTAATAATTGATAAGACAAATCTTAAATCAAACATTTAATTGATAGTTCTATATTTTTAATACAAATAAACAATTACTACCTCCAAAGTTCATTTCAATACCACTGTCTCACTTTATTTCCTTTAATTTATTATGGGTTACATCAACGTGAAAGGTATAACAAGGAATTATTTTGTATCATGGAAACAAATAACACAATTGTCCACGCTCCTTCCCACAGTAGAACATCTGAAGAGAAAAAGTAAATGTTGTACTGGACAATTTAGGTTATATGCTCCAATACTGTCTTTTACTGAGTTTCTGCAGCTGTTGTATTGGCTGCCTCTGCCTTTGTGCTGGCTAAGGTTTGCTTCATCCTCAGCTTCTGCTCTGCTTTCTGTTTCTGCACCTCTTTGAAGACCTGAGAGAAAGACACACATGATAAAATTAAATTCTCAATCTCTCCACGTTAGTTTGTCATTCAGACGTCGGCATTCATCAACTTAGGTGAGAGTATTGTTGTCAGACATAGGATGCACCAGTGTTTCCAAAATCTGTTAGTGTCATGAAAAGGTCTCTCAGACAGCGTTTAGATTGTGTGACATGAAAACCCTCCTTTGAAATCATTACTAAGCAATTATTTTGTGGGGGTAGCTCACTCTGCCACTTCACTGGCAGTGAAAAAATATGGTATACATCTTTTGTTACCTTAATGCAAAAAGCCTTCTTGGCCAGCCAGCGGCGGGTGGTCCGTCTGTAGTATTCTGGAGGGAAGGTGTAGGTGATGCCTAGCTGCTGGCAGACATTCTCAAAGGCATCATAGCGAACCAACCTAAGGTTCTTCAAAAGCTTCTTCCTGGCATCGATGGCCATGAGCATCCGCCTCTTATTAGCTTTGTCCTGGAATGAAATGAGACGTGGACAAATGGGGTCAGAAGTCAAAGGAGAAAGGAAAATATAAATGTGACAAACAGGCTGGGGGAAAATGAGGAAAGCAGATTAAATATGCTTGATACACTTATATGCATAACAGGAGTTATCTTCTACTACAAACTCTCCAACTGTGGTATAGTTTATTTAAGTATGAGATACATTTATGTATCAAATATGTACCAAATATGTAACAAGCTGAACTTCATGTCAATTCTGAGAAAGATAAATGCAACATGAAAGTAATTTTCCAGCATGACCATGCTGTGTTTTTATTTTTTGAGGGGGTGTACACAGGATATCCTGTTGTGCTTACATGCGTCAACACCACAGCAAAGCAAGAGAGGAAATGCGGAGAGACGTATTCATACATCAAAGTTGTAGTAGTACTACTCAACTGTCTTATGACATGTTATAGCATGATAGATTTTCCTACCCCACCGCAAGCTTCGCTGTTTAGTATCCAAGGGAAAACCCTTAAAAGCTTCTCAGTGCAACCATATGGAGTAAATTGTATTGTCTTAACTTCATTTTGTCTTATAAACACACACCTTGTGATGTTTTTGTAAGTGCTCCTGATAGTTTCGGATTCTTGCTGTCAAAATGGCCACTGAAAGAAAACACAATGTTTAGGGGAAGAAAAGGGAAATAGCAGGGGAATAGAATAAACATATAACTAAGATTGGCTAGATCCTTCTCAAGAGGTAAACACTTAGTAAAACTTAGTAAAACTTTTTGAAATGTATTGTACATTCACACATACAAGTAATTTGACTCAGTGACGTTGGTGCATTAAAAAAAAGAAGATTAAAATCATTAGATCTTGCATCATTAGAAAATGGAAACCCACCCTTGACTTCTACTGAGCTGCGGTCAGTCTCGTCCCTCTGGACCTTCGCTATCAGCTGCTCCCTTTTCAGCTGTAGCTTTTCACTCTAACCACACACATAGAAAGCAAAAACCCAACTGTACAATAACTCCACTTTTTGAAAAAGGATGGCTAGCGGCATGTAATCATTAATTACCATCAAACATCAGCTACTGGAAGAAAAGAGCAGAGTAAAGTGTAGGCAATTCAACACGAGTACTTACATGGCTTGCTAACTCCAATGTAAGAAGTCTTTTGACAAGATCATCAGCCCTATTAACACAAAATACACTAGTATTACCACAGGAGTTAGTGATATAAGCCTATTCAGTAAAAATGACTTTCAGTGTTTCTCATTTGATGTATATGCTACAGTATATGTATATATACGTTTGAGCGAGGGGAATGGCGGCAAAATCCTTCTTCAACATTGTTGGAGGAAGATCACTTAGCTGGCTCTCAAGGACTGGAAAAACAAATGTGAAAAAGTGAGTCTTTCATTTCCCCTGAATGTATAGTTGACCAGTGCTAAGATGCGGTATGCTTATCTGTTTAAAATGACACTTCAGTAGCCTAATAAGATACCTGGCTTCTTTTTCCTTGCGGCCCGGGCATAATGTCTCACTACTGGCTGAGTTGCAAAGCTCCCAGCACCTAAGGAGAGAGAGAAAAATATATTATATTATAGAATGAAAAAAGGCTAGACAAGAGAAACTGACAAACAATTGTTGTATATTTCCATTTGGAAACCTCTTGTATCCAATGCCAATGCACAAAGGCATAACCTGGTGTAAGGAGCACAAAAGCTGGACCCCTGAGCAATGGAAAAAAGTAATATGGTCTTATGAATAGTCTTTCACAATTTTTCCTACAACCAGACAGCTTGAGGAAAGCCAAAGTATACCTTCAACCTAAAGATTATCTTGGAAACTGTTAAGCAAGGTGGTGGATCTGTAATGGTACGGAAGTCATGTCAGGAAGTCAATAGGTCTGCATGATTCAAATTGTTCCAGACCGATTTGAAGAGCAGGAAAGCAATGTAAACCATACACCATGGCTGTCCCAGTCGCCAGATCTCAACCTAATTGAACACTTATAGGAGCTCCCACCATCTTCAAACCAAATGATGCAATTTCTTGTTAAAGGAGAATTTTGGCAGTTACCAGTATGTATAGTGGTAAGAATGCTTGTTGTTTTGAGGCAAATTATCTCTCTTAGGGCTTTGTCTGGGATTGAACATGGTTTTGTTTCATTACTTTTTATTTTGTTTATTTTCCTCAAAAGGACACAACTACCATATTCTCAACCAAAGGACTTGAAATAGCATTAGGTTGATGGATAAGATGATTTGTCTGTATTGTGTTACACATTTGCCTTATATTTCTCTCCATTTGTCATGGGACAGGAAAGAAAGGTGGTCCATAATGATAGGCCTATTTGTTTCTGTTGTAAAATTAAGAAATTGGACATGTGTTTCTAAAATGAAGAAATGTGTTGTTTGTAATGTAGCATAGGTCAGCAATCTGAAAACAGGATCTAGATGTGTGAAAACAACACGTTGTAGCTGACTTGAGGGGGAAATACAATTATTGTTGCCAACAATCTTCTTTTTATTTATTACCACTGCTGTTTTTTCTCACTCTTCTCACAAGGCAGTGACATCATGTATACTGTTGCCAAATCAAATCTAAAAGCAGATCCCTGTCGTAAAATGTCAGTCTGCCTTTACACCACTGCAGTCCTCCAGTTGTTCCTCTCCCTGAAGATGATATCAACAGCGCCCATTCCTGTTAGCGTTATCTCACCAGCTAAATGTTTAGAAGGGCGAGAGATGCCCGGACTTCGTGAAAAGGCACCTATGCTATCTAGCAATATTCGCGAAGCTTTTCGCCCAGACTTACCACAGCCGATCCCCGGCTTTGCTATTAAAGCTGAGGTGCATGCCCAGTTTTTCGATGACAGAGCAGAGCAAGTCCCTGTTAGCTTCGACAAAGCACCGCCTTCTCGCAAAACAACGGTTGACGATTTCAGAGCGGTTCGTAAGGCTATGTTTGCGAACATGGCTGACTGTTAAACAATTAAAAAAACTCGTTGAAGTGATGGAAATGTGACAGGCAATAACACTAAGGAGGTTTATAGAAGATAACATTCGTCCCCTACATGAGGCGCGCCATGTTGACTAGACCAAACTAGCAGATTGACGACCGCAGCTCTGCATTTGCTAGGCTATGCTATCGATGTCAGAATCCATCGATGTGGCAAATTCAAAATATATTTTCATTATTCTTAATTTTAGTTATCTTTCAAATGAAATACAATCGATCTGGGAGCTGAAGAAAATTCAGCAGCGAAGAAAAGAGTAATCTGGCTTTACTTCCCTTATGCACTTTATTTTGTACAGCTTTTTGTAATTAAAACAACCCAATTTGTATTCTGGCCATTTTAGCATTTCATGGGAAGGGTTATGTAACAATATTCTCAAGCAAGCAAAAAAGCAAGCACATAACATTCTCTTTTTTTTCTCTTTTTTTCTCTCTTTTTTCTCTTTCTTTTTTTCTCTTCTCTTTTTCTCTTATGTTTTGAAAGAGCTACTTTTTACTTCTACTTGTATGTATTTTTTCAGAACATTTCAACCCAATGATGTTTCTGAACCTTAGCTCTTAGGTAGGTAGGTAGGTACTTTATTGATCCTCGGGGGGAAATTTCTTTGTTACAGCAGCCAGACATAGAATAACACAAGAAATAGAGAAATAAAATGAAAAATAAAAAACTACAATGGAAATAATACAATAACAATGATGAATTAAAAATATAAAAAGCTATACAAAGTACAAAGTACCCTACACATAAGACAAGAGATCTATTTGTGATGTACATGCACTGTTGTGTTTCTCAGGTCCTGGAAGGGTGACTTCCAAGACATCCAATGACCTTGGTGTTGACCCAAAAATAGGCTGAAATAGGCCCAACAGAAGTCTAAAGAGCCTAGTTCTGTGTTGGTTGTTGTAGTAGTGGGAGCTGTGCTGTTGAGCTGTCACATTTTTGCTGTTTATTAAGCACCTGACACAATGATAAAAATGATTATTTTCTTACAGAGGGTTATCTGAACAGTATGGCAAAGAAAAAGCATGGTATTTATCAAAATCATTTTAACATTGAATGTAGCATGTATATTTATAGTATAAATTTACATGGGCTAGATTTGGTGATACAATTAAACTCAATATTCTGATTACACAAACTCAAAACCGACTCACATTCCCTTGAATACCTTGACAAAGCAGTTACTCTTATAGTTAGTGAAGTACTGTTAACCACTTTGAGCATCATTCATGGCTAATGCTCGGAGTAAAGGAAAGTCATCCCAAAGAAAGGCTGACTCTGCCTTTTCTCCTGGGCCAACATCCTGGCATTGTCCAAAAAAGCATTGCTCTCCGGGCATCCCATCAGTGGACATATTCTGGTAGGTCACTGGGCTGAAGGGTTCTTCTGTCTCCAAGAGTGGCTGTGTGGACTCAGAGCGTAAGTAGACATGGGACTGGCTGGCTGACTGGCTGGCTGACTGGCTTGTGTATGGGCCAGAGAAGATCATAGTAGCATATGGACCATATTCGCTGTTTGTTCCGGAGTACCCAGGGGTGAGCGGTGAACCACAAATGGACTCTCCCAGGTCACTGGTGTCCTCTGCACCACTGAGAAACCAAGAGTCATCACCCCCCTTGTCTAGCTTCTTGCTTAAATCCAAGAGGCTGAGGTGGGAGAGGTACACTGGATTGGGCTCTTGAGTGTCCTGGACAGGAGGGATATCCTGCAAAAGGAAAAAGAATTAGTCACCATTGCCGTGAAACACTAAATGGCAAAGCACGGGCCTGTACTAAATCACCAATAATCACATTTAATTTTCATAAATAATTTAATCTAGAGTTTTATTTTTTCATTTTTTATCATGCACAGTAACAAGATGACTTCTGTACCTGGGTAGTTTCTGATGTACAACTCTTGATGCTGCTATTAGCTGGATCAGGGATCATAGGCCAAAAACGCACCTTCAGCCTGCAGTAGGGAAAACAAATTCTGCTTATTTTGAGTACAAATGGCACACTACAATATATCAGTTTATGACAGGGTGGCTAAGTTCTCACCTTTTCTGGTTTGAGAAACAAGTCCAGACTGTGACAATAATCAAAAATGACAGTCCAACACCAGATGAGATTACAATCATCATGATAGTAACTGCATCTGAGAAAAAATATAGCAAAACAAAACAAAAAAGTGAAACGTCTACTCTAGGAATAGACTTGCCATATCATGTTTCTAGAAAGCCATTGCCAAATGATGATACCAACCGATGGACTTAGTTTTGATAATGATCGTTGACCCATTCAGGCTCCCACCATCTGTGCTAACCATCATAAAAGCTTTGTATAAAGACACAGTGTTGAGCTCTTTCAGGACAACCTTCTGCTTTCCCAGGTCAGCATTCACAACTGAAAAACAGTCACGCACATCAGCTTACCATCAGACAACAAAACATTTGAGAACAGCATAAATAATGGTCCTTTTCCCACCTTTAACATCTTGCTGCTGATCCCAGTAGAAGACCTTGTAGCTCCGGACAATTCCATTCTTTTGGTCAATTGGAATTTCATCCCAGGTAAGCTCAATATAGGAATGCCAGTTCTCTTTAACCCTTATGTTTGGCACCATAGATGGAGCTTCAAAAAGAGGGATATTCATGACTGATTATTATGAACATGGTGGATTTATTGGATTATGAAAATGTATTTTATATCCACAAGAGGGCATTATTTTATCACAATTCAGCTGGATCTGATGAGTTGTACTAGTGTTTTGTTGCGCATGTGGTAAGCTCTTTTCTCACTTCTTCAAAGTGGGAGACAACCCACGCTCACACCTCTGCCTGCTGTTTGTGTGATCCTCTTGGTGACTTTGGCAACTTACCCTTTTGTCTAGAGTAGGCATTAACAGTCTGAGGAAGGCCTATCCCATCCTTATACCTAGGATACACAGAGATCCCATAGGGCTTATATGGCTCAAAGCTGCCTATTGACAAGAGTGAAGAGGTTAGAGTGGATCAGTGTCCATAAGCCCATAGCAGGGTGGACAGACAGACCATGCACAGGAAAACATAGATCTTGCATAAGATTGATTATATGAACAGTTTATACAATTTGCTTACGCTCTGCTCTCATGGTACAAGATGGTACCAGTTTAGAAACATGGCTAAATAAGAGGTGTGTAAAATAAGGGAGGCACGGACCACAACACCTCCAATACTAACACACATACCTGTTATCAAAAGGCTTGACTGGTTTCTGTCAGCCATATCAAAGTGGATGAGGGAGGGATCTGTTTCTAACAAAGGTCTCCATTCCACCACATAGCCAGTGATGCTAAAGGAAGCCAGGCTTGTCCACTGGACCAGTAGGGATCTTTCATCACAATGGACTGTAATGTCTGATAATCCAGTGCGAGCTAGAGACACAAAACACATTGTGGGCACATTATATCATACCAAACCAAACCATATCTGAGACATATCTAAATCAATTCAAACACACTTAAACAAGTTTGCTTTACCTTTGTGTTGAAACACAGGAACTTCAGTGGCGCAGGATTTCCCTGCTGTATTTACGGCGCACAGTAACACTTTCTTTGCTCCCCTGGGAAGCTGGAAAGCACAGTAATGCCCCAGTGTAGAGCAGACCTGTTCCTTTCCACCTGGCAGTCTTCGGACTGAGACAGTGTACGACACATTTTGACCATTGGCACGAAATTGTTTTGATGGCTATAACAGGAAAAGTGAGAAGACCTTTTCAGGGCAGGCCTCACACACAACCACCATCAGAAGCAGAACTATAACAGAAAATATGTCAGTTTGTGACAGGTGGGAAGCATTGCATGTGGTGTGTGTACCTTCCAAAACAAGTGTATGCTGAGTTCTTTTTGCTTGTGCTCCCCTGATACCTTCATCCAGGAGTCTAGTTGTCCAGTGGGAGCTGAAAAGAAAGAGATGGCTGTCAACTTCACAGTTCATCAAAAGCCTGCACTTCTCACTCAATAGAAAGCAGAACTTCTCCATACAAGACAGGCCTATAGATTCACCGCCAGTGCAGTCAATACAGCAGTTCAACTGGTGCTTTAGAGGAAAGTAATGAGAGAGGTAGAACATGACATTAGTATGTATTGAAAAGACCGGGAAACAGAAGAAAACGTAATAGATTGGAAAATTGTGTTATACTAAATTGATCTAAGCCATACCCCTCTCCAAGGTGACTCCAGACTGGCTGCTGCTCCATTCACTCCAGGGGCTCTGCTGGTATCTCACTCTAATCTGGGCACGATACTCTGTCCCATGGAGCAGACGACACACCTCCACAGGTCTCGTTGGCATAACACGGGTCACCAGGATCTAATATATGTGCCAGAGCACACACCATATGTATTTATACTATGTATGGTTGTTTATAGCCAATATATGAAAGTTATATAACAGAGCAGAATATTTCAGAATATGGACAAGTAATTTGTACTCACTGGTTGTTCACTCCACTGACTGTCAGCAGATTTCAGCCGCACCTCGAGGTTCAGGTCAGAGCCAGAGAAAGACACCCATGCCTGGTGCTCTGATAAAGCCCAGCTCAGACTCAGGCAGCCATACTTGTTTGCTTGAACCTTCAGAATCTTTGGAGGGTCAAATTTGGCTGAAATCGAACAGTCAAATGTAAAGCCAAAACACTGATTTCTTTAGATATTTTTTTGTTCTAGTTGTATTAGTTTGTTCAGAAAAAAGGATAAATTAGATAATATAGACAATGTAAAAGTATGCACAGTTGACACTTGGGGCTTGTGAAAAGACTACAAGAGTTCAATAAACAATTATATTGTTACTGTTTCTATTAGGGTTAGACATATACACTGGTTTGACAATATTTCGGGTCCAAATTTCCCTTTTATTAAATATTGGATATCGGCCAGTCAATCGCCCATTTTTTTTTGCACATTTTTTAAACATTTAATTGTTCAATAATATTTTTGGGGAAAATAATTCTTCATTTAAAGGCAATAATGTATCATTAGCATGGTCTAACTGCTGTTTGAGAGGCTTTTCCACCCTGACAAGAATGCAATTCTTGAGGAAACAACATTATTGGCTATCTAGTTTCTAATTCTAGTTTCTATACTGATACATCAGTTTATGCCATGGTTTAGAGTACTCAGTGTCTTGAATATACCCAAGCACAGATTCGTACCTGACCTGAGGGGTTCCAAAATGACAGGTATTGAGGAAGCTTCACCCAGTTCATTGGCTGCCTTCACACATATTTCCATCTCTGCGAAAAGGCCAAAGTCAGGGCGAGGGATGGTGTAGTGGTGGACTCCTGTTGGCAGCTCATAAGTATGGTTCTTATCCAAATCCCTGAAAATGAGGAAATGGTTATGTGTAAAACACAGTTGTGCAACCTCACAGAAATATTTTGTAAATTATACTTTATCGGTACACATAAACATCCCTGACCTCAAAATGATCTTTCTGATCACTGTTTGAGGCATTGCAGAATGGGTTTCTATTAGATGGCATGTATAGTCCAAACATTACCATATCTCTGTATGGAGGGTGTACTTTGTTTGCAGGTGGGTCTCCTGCCCAGGGTCCCAGCTACAGTACAGGGTGGCAGGGGTGGTGAGGTTTGTCTGACAACTGAGGTTCTGTGGGACTGGTGGTGGATCTATGGATAGATACAAGTTTTTGATTTTTTTAGACCTTTATTCATCCATGTAAATGCAACATCCTGCCTCATATTGATACAGTTACACACATTCACAACAGGGAGCTGCCCAGTACAACGACAGTCTTCTACTGTTGGGGGTTAAGTGCCTTGCTCAGGGGTACATCAGTGGTAGTCACTTTTCCCAGCCAAATATTTCCCAACCAGTCTGGGGATTCGAACCGATGACAGCTGAGGTTCTGTGTGACTAGTGGTGGGTCTATGGTTATAGATACAAGCTTTAGAGTTTTACAGCTAAAGACAAAGATTGGACGAGGGGATCTATGCAACATATCAGGCTTTTAATCAGGCTGAACTTTTAGATTTTTTAATTGCTATTCTTTTCGCCAAGGATACTGTAAAACCTATATTTCAAATACATTTAAATGTATAATTATAAACTATATATATATATGTACACTCTGGTCCAATCTATGTCTTTAGCTGTGAACCCCCAAAACATCAATAGATCCACCAAAATCTGTCAAATCTGATGCATGCATCTCTAGATGCAGGTTGGATTTGATTGGAAAACATTTGTTATCATTTACCAAATGTTCCCAATTGTTTCAGTTTTGTTTAGATAGCTTATAGATGGACATCTACAGTATATACAAAGTAATTTGATTAACAATAGTACTAAGACAGGTTAAGCACACACTCTAGATCCTAACAAATTGTACATCAACAAAAATATACAATGAATTTAAATCATTCTCACATCCAGCTTTGATCTCTACTCCTGCTACTATTTGACAGGGAGAGGCCTGGACGCAGCATGTGAGGTATTCCCTGGTGTCATTGAAGCTTGGTATGTAAACAGTGAAGATCCCGCTGCTGTCATTGGCTACAGGGCTGCTGGGAAGTAGGTGGTGGCCAAGGTGCCACTGTATATGAACAGCTTGTTCCCTGGCCAAAGGGCAGTCTTCTCTGATGACACAGGTGGCTGTCACAGGTGACCCCAAGGCCACCACTGAGCTGGACGTGTGGACCTCTGCACATGGCCGTGTGTCATCCTCTAACAATGAAAAAAAGAGCATTGTGACAAAACATTTATGTGGCACTTGCCAGGCCAGGAAGGAGAGGATCCTTTTTGAATAGATAAAGGACTAAGAAACCTTAATCTCACTTTTTTCAGCTGTGACTCAATGTCCATGGCAGTTTTATGATGAAACACATCCATCCTGGTCATAATCTTGACAATACATCACATAGTTCTTTTTTCCTGGATTTTCTGTGCAAATCTTGGCTTACTGTCACCAACAAGTAGCTGAAAAAACCTTTGACTGAATAGTGTCATGTATAGCATGCATTTTTCAAAGTCGTGCAGTAGATGGAGAAAGGCTCAAACTGAGGGTATCATGCCCCTTGAGCTTCTGAGCCTGATATAAGGCCATAGATTTATCTACAGTGCCCAGTCTTCTGTAAATTATTCTCATAATTACAAAATGTGATGAGGTTTTACATTTAATTTTCACAAATTTCTAAGACAATGAGAAGGAATGTGTAATATCAATTGTCTTTGTAACTGCTGGTCAGCTGTGTCCATTGAGATGTGCTATTACATTCTGAAGACACCACTCACCAGTTCTTGCTCCATTCACAAAAGCCAGCAGCATGGCAATCACTGATACCCATGTGGATGTCATGATGATAAAACCTGTTAGGCAGCCAAAATGAAATGCATTATTCTCAAATTACAAACTTTCATGCCTTATCAAAACAATATTTGAATTGACATTCCTTCCAAGGGACAGGCTGCATTGTGTGAGGGATAGTGAAAGTGATAATGTCTGTCGGTTCAAAAGACATCAATGTGGTGTTTCAAGTGTTTGGCATTGCAAGCTGAGGATGTGACACAGACAACAGACAACTGGAGAATTGCTGCTCTTTCTGCAAAACCCAAGCAGTGGAAACTCAATGCTGTCTCTGTAAGGTATTTACATAGCACATTCAGCTACAACCCTTACCATAACACTCTTACCATGACACACTCTTGAAATAGGCATCAACATATATGACAACTAGCTAATACAAAAAGAAAGTTTAATTCTCTGTAGACAGAATTAATAGAGGCTGCCTTGACGCTTCTTGTCTTTTGCCATTCAATTAGAGGTGTACAACTTTTCCTAACTGCTAGGAAAATTGCCAGTGTTATTAGAAGGTAACCAGCCTTGCTCGGGTCTGTTCCATAACTGATTGGTCATGTATATTGAGCAGAAGAATAAATTTGTAGACTAAAGAGGTGGAATCAATTCTTCAACATCCATCCATCCATCCAAGTTTGTGATGGCAACAGGGCAAGCAGAGCAGCCCTGAATATCCATGAATATTACAATATCACGTCTTGACTTCCTTCTGGCCAAAGCTACTTGCAGCCACTTCCACAACAGATTTTGAATAGGGTCCGTCACAACTCCATGTCCTCAATCTTTGCCAGGATACAGGACAAGCTTGCTCAGAGGTGAGAGTTGAAATCACTCTTCCACAAATCTTCTTCCGCCAAGCCCTCCAGCATTCTGGAGTCCTCCAGCAAACTCTAAATACACAATCGGGCTTACCAGGCCTGTCTGGAAGCCTCCTCTGCCATCTGATCTAACTCACCACCAGATGGTGATCAGTTGACAGCTCAGACCCTCTGTTCACCCGAGTGTCCAGAACATATGGCCTGATGGTCTGATGAAACAGCTAAAAAGCTGATCATGGACCTTTGGCCCAAGGTGCTCTGGTACCATGTACACTTATGCACTTCTTTATGTTTGAACATAGTGCTCATTATGGACTACCCATGGCTAGCACAGCAATCCAATTACAACACACCGTTCAGGGTCAGATCAGGGAGACCATTTCTCCCAGTCAGGCCCTTCCAGGTATCCTAGTTGTTGGCAACGTTGACAATTCTTCAACATATTTGGATGTTAAGTAGTGGTCAACAACCTGTCTTTAAATTCAAGAAATTGGTTTTGCATTGTAGAATTGCATTGTCACCACATGTGTTAGAAAGTTGAATTTTGAGAAATGTGTAATGTTATTGGAATATTCACCATTCCAGTCATGAAAGTTTGAAATCACTTAAGAACTGTAGTTGTTGTTATGCTGAGGGCGTAGGGCTCACCAATTACTACCAACAAGATGGCTGCCCTCACAGCATGCCTGTATCTCTGTCTGAGTGAAAAGACAAAGCATTTATTATCAGTCTTTAAGTCTGGTTACTGGGAGTAGTAACTAGACTGCTTTGTAGAAAGGTACACATCGTCATACTTGTCTCAAGTGTCCGAAATTAACATTTTGGAAAATGGAAAATGCCTGCCAAGAAAAAGTTTCAGCGCTATTTCGTGTATAGAATCAGGTACTGTGAAAACTTGCTCACTCACTTATACAATGGATCAAGCATGTAATTCATCATGAAGTGTAAGAGAACTCAATACCCAGCAAACAGCACAGCTCTGGCCTCATGCATGTGTTGGGGCGTGGGCAGCCCCAACAGCCCCACCGGCCCCAAATGGGCGAACCATGTCAATACCCACTGCGGGCTGCCCTCATTGGGCCGATGATTTTGCCCACATGGAGCATGCATTGGGCCAACATGGGCATGTTTGCTGGGATATTACCAAGACTTCAATCTCAAATCTTATCACCTCAAAAAATGACTGGTGAGTTGTGGCAAGTGACCCTTAATGATTTATCCGCCCAAGACCACTTTTATCAGCATTTGGCACTTGGTGGGTGTTAATTTCAGACCCTCCTTGTTATTATCCTGAGAAACCCATGGATGAACACACATGTACACACACGCACACAGGCAGTCCAATGCTGAGTAACTGAGACCACAGGGTTGGGAAACTTCCTGTGGTCTTAACAATCGTGCAGTTGAATGCCGTCTCCAATCGTGCCCAGGCCCCCTGCCTGTCACTGAGTAGTATCTGGTGTCTTGCATTTCCTATTGTCAACAGACGCTTTTAGATTCAATCCAACTTATTGTTTAGAGTGGAATGGAACATAATATGATTATTTACTGTTATATTTATACTAAATCCAGTCTTCCTTCGGATCTATAACAGATACTTTCTGGTCCAGAATCATGCTCTACACAGCAAACTCACCAGGGTTAATTTAACACTGAGAGTGTACAAATCAACACTATGCCAGTGTTTATATAAGTTCACAATATCAGAGTTAATGTGACACTTTTAGATAGTCCAGAGCCATTTCAGCTCTCTGAATGAACAAACAACTCGCAAATCAACTCATCGCTGAAAACCCAAATGAAATAATCATTAGCAAATGCAATCATCATAACTAAACTTAACAAATTGCCATTATTATTACTACCGGTTCTACCGGGGAAGGCTGTGGCTCAGGAGGTGGAGCGGGTTGTCCTCTGATCACAAGGTTGGCGGTTCGAACCCCAGCTCCTCCTGTCTGCATGTCGAAGTGTCCTTGGGCAAGACACTGAACCCCAAATTGCTCCCGATGCGCTATATAAATGCAGTCCATTTAGTATTACGGTGTACTGCAGTTCTGCATCTGGTTAGTTCAAGTGGTGTAGCCGTACCCCAGCAGACCGTTGCTCGACTGCTGTGGGTACAATCAATGACAAACACTGTACTGTCTCTCTATTTCATTACTTTCAGATGTATTAAAAAGTGGAAAACTAGAATGTAATATGAGTGTTATGTAGGCTATATCACTGTTGATTGTGATTGTGATTATGTCAATATGTCATTTTGTGCTGGAACTTACATACAATGAAACAAGAAAAACTAAAAAAGAAAAAACAGAGCAATGTAATACAATACACTATTAGACATTATTGTAAAAAATAAATAAATAAAATAAAAAGTTCTTCCCATGTGTTAGTGAACTTTTAAATATTTTAGAATGGCAGGAAATGAGTTTTCAAATTTTTATTTTTTTCTTATGGGGGCCAGACCCCGGCAGATTTGGTCCCCCTCAATGTTGACTCCATGGCTATGGCCTTGATTAAATCTAGGTTATTGTGGCAATATATGGTCATTCAGTGGTGTATTACAGAGTGTGGTCTAGTGTAATGGAAGCAGCCATGACATGACCAGTCCTTTTGCAAAGTAATTGCTAGTCAATCTATCAATGGGTGAGCCTTATCTATGTGCTTAATGTCTGACCTTTGCCTGTGCGAAGGTAAGAAGGTATTTCAATGTGATTTGAGGATCCTTTCCCACAACGTATTCACGTGGCTGTCCAATGCCCTACAATATGACTCCAGCAAGAATGTAAAGAGTCTGGTACAGCCTGACCCATGGTTGTTGAGTGTGGCCTTTGAAGTAGTAGATCTGCTGTATCACTGGATCTACCTGAAGATGCACTCATTTCTCTGTGACTGCCCAACCTCTCTGTCACTGTGGTAATAGAACCAGCACTTAAATTGGATTGTAAACTATGCCTTGACCCCCCAAGGGCACTTGAAACTACTTGCCATATCACGTTTATTAGCTTATTAAATTGTAAAATGATTCGCTGGCTAAGGCCTCATTTAAAATGGTGCACAAGGCAAGCGAGTAAGCTCACCCACTCAACTTTTAATCTAACAGCTGTATCCCTGCTCGGTCACTCTACTGTCCTCAAAAAAATAATGGAACCTAACTGTTAATCAGAGGCCACCAGAGAGAGAACCCGAATGTGAGCATTAGTACGTTGTTGAACGGAAACGAACAGAGAAAAGAGAAGACACTAATTAAAAATACATTAACTGATTATGATGCTGTTGACATATTTTGCTTGATCCTTCTTTCCTAATCAGCAGTAATGAACGAAGTGTTCTCCATCCACTGGGTATTACACGCTACATTTCAGTGAGCAGTAAAATTAGCTGAGGCCCTGAAGAAAACTTGAACTGATGAAGCTTTGCGAGGTTTGATTACGGTTCTTGTACTGTACTTAATAGAACGCTGTCTCCTCTCACACATATTAGTGATATGACTAACCCTAAATTAGACACTGCTGGGAACATCATCTCATCTCTATCTATCTAAGAGTCATTTGTAGTAGTATAGGGAGAATCACAACCACTGTAATCATGTCCCATGCTAATCATGGATACTTACATGCAGATGTAAAAATATTGAAGGTCCAATCTGTAACTGCAGTATAACATAACAGTATGATTGCCTTCAGTTGAAACAATGTCATCCCACTTCTCCACTCACCCGAAAAGCTTATTTTCCAAGTAATACAGTACATCCTGTGAGGTCCACTTTTGTTTTGTCCTGCACCTAGATTGTAAATCCTGTACTGTATAGCTGTCTTGTAATGTGTCAGCATCAATTGACCAAGTCAAACTTCCTTCTTCACCTATTGAACTTGGCAAATAAAAGTGATTCTGATTCTGATAAAGTAATAAGCATAGTTTTTTGGTCACATTCAATTTTCACACTAGATTAGTGTCCATAGTTTGGCCATTATACCGAGTTTGTCCCCATGCAGCTGTCTTGTATTTATACACCACCAGCAGTAGTAGGAAATAGGAGTGTGGCTTCATGCACTTGAATGCCGTCTCCAATAAGCTTGGGAGAAAGAGAGGGGGAGAAAGAGAGGGGAGGGGGGTCAGACAAGCTCGGACTCACGCTCCTGCTCCTTACATGCACCCAATCCACTCCTATCTAGTACCTGTCACACGCTGGCTGCAAAATGGAATTGACTATTGATTTCCCCCTTACCACAGGTCAGTTGTGCTGGCAGGCTATAGCGGGCTCGCTGAGAGCCTGGTGTGGGATGACAAGAGGAGAGGAGAGGAGCATGAGGGAGGGAATAAGGGAGGGAGAGTGCCTAACAAAACACACACACACACACACACGCGTGCCCACGCACACATATACACACACACACACACAATCTTATTAATGACAATGTCCCCTGGGATTGTGTGTTAAGGAAGAGAATCAACGTTAATTTTAAAGAGTGCGTGTGTATTTGTGCGTGTGTGTGCGTGTGTGTGTGTGTGTGTGTTACATAACAATGCATTGAGGACAGAGCAGCTTTAATATCTAAACATGGTGGGATTTGTTTTGTGCGACAGAACTAGGTGAATAAATATTTACAATGTAAAATATCGTAAGGAGAGAAAATATCCTCGATTTGCACGGCTACATTTTGCCACATTGCAGTAGAAGATTAAAACAAACAAGGTTTTGTCGTGGCTGTTGGACAGCTATTCACTAACAAATTCTTAAAACTTGAATTATATCGAGTAACAGATTCCATTTGGTGGAGTCTTTTTTTCCAAAAGTGCCTTACAGTGACATGTGTGCATTTGTAGTCAACTCTGTTCATCTAATTTGACACTGTGATTAAAAAAAATACAATTTCCCTTTGAACAGAATGAAAATTAATTGGAAGGATTTCCAAAGGGGTTCAGATGGATGAACAGAAGATGACAAAGTGTCAGATTATTGGCAGTCACTTGTTTATGCCAATAAACCTGCTGCCTTGTATATAATGACGTCACACCAGCAGGCTGTCAACTGGCTGCACATGGTCCATGCTCATACACCGCTGATTCTCCTGACCCTCTCCCCCTCTCTTTCCCTGCCTCCTCTGAACTGTACAAGAGGTCACTGACTCATTGATCGAAAGGTAAGGAGGTGCACAACTGTCCGGTGTTGCAGCTATGGGTAATGACCAGTAACAGCGAGAACTTTCTGTGGAACTGAAAATAAAATCCTCACAAAAGTATGTATTATTTCCAAGTATTGTTTGATGTGAGCTGTGGTTTTAAACATTCTTGCACATATTATCCATTTGTGCAAAATGTAATATTTCCATTTTAGAATTTCAGATGGAGAGGTCTGAATGAGTGGTCTCCAGATGGGTTTCAAACTAGCTAACCTGTTTCTGTTGAACGGTCTCCATCGATCCTCTTCTCCTGCCCACCTAGTCTTGATGTCTTTCTTCCCTACCCCAAAAACAGTTGATTGCTTCACTTTGTTCTGTCACTCATGTCTGTATTTGCGTTCTGGATGAGTGTTCATAGCTGACTCACTCAGTTTCCTGATTGATTTATGGGCCGATCAGTGGGTAACCTTATCTGTCCAGCATTTCACACCCTCAAACGCCTTTCAACAGGGGATGAAAGCAAAGGGAGGCTTTCAATTAATCTTATGAATAGCAAATCCACATGTGCCTCCAGCGTCTGTTCTCCTTTTGAAAAAAAAATAAATGCATGGATACATTTTCTTTCTTTCTTGGCACCGTTTACCATAAGCCAAATATTTTTCAAAGGATGCATTTGAATACTTCAATTTTTTCCTGTTAGAAATGTCAAAACGCCAATGAAACACTCTCCCATTGAAAGACCAAGGCTATTTGGGGAAATTAACATAACCACTGGTAGTTCTTGCAAACAACAGATTGTAAACTGAATTTGTTAAAGGTTGACTTTCTGTTGCAGCACCTGTGTACAGCAATGTGAGCCAACAGGATAGCTTCCCATTAGCACCAATAGATGGCACTCCGGTAACATCCAGCTGTCTGTGAGCTGTTAATGTTCAGGGGGGGGAAAAAAAGACACTTGGAATTATGAACATTTGTAAATCTTATATTGATGGAACATATTGTGACTTATCTACTACAGGTGGGAAATAACAATCCAGGTCCTTTCAAACAAATACGTTTTCATAGGTTCTTTCAGCAGATGTTACAGAAAACCAGAAGACACGTTCTGCAATCATTGTTTTTAATTTCACACAATGGTTGCCTGTTAGCTTTAAGAACTCTTCAAAAAAGGGACATGCTTTGATAAGGCAAGAAAACTTTTAGTCCATTTAATGGGACTGCCGGTTCTAGTTGGATAAAATGGCGGTTTTATCAGACGTCTAAGAACAGGGATGCTTTGAACAAAATGCTTGACACTGAGGCCTCTGAGCAGGGACTGAGCAATAGGGCCAGGGAACTGAATCCTATTCTGTTTACCACCAGCAGGGCTTTGGCCAGTCAGAGCGCTGATGTGGCTTCGCTGGGTGAAGCGAGGGGAACCAAAGCCACTGTCTCCTCTCTTTTCTAGGCCATATCCAGTTGGATGAAGACCCTTCTGGTAGGCACTGTGACCCCAGCTCCGAGGCTGTGAGTATCCACCCAGAGACACGTCATGCCTTATGGGGACAGACTCATCAACAACAAGGTCATGTTCATTGTAGACAAATGAGATCGGCTCACTGTGACCTTGAGGATCCCTGTTCACAAGGTCAAACTGGCCTGGGGCTCCAGCCATTGTTGAAGGGCCAACATGCTTGACCTGCTCAAAATTGGGCTTGCGGCTGCTAACGGACTGTCCTCTGGGAAGGCTGAGCAATGGGTTGGGTGAGTATTCAGTTTGAACTAGTTCATAGCTACCATGGTTCAGATGAGATGGGGTGGATTCAGAACCTGTAAGGAGAGCTTGTTGTTTATGGGTCCGGTCACCTAGGAATCTCAGTCTTGGTTGGTTTTGGCTATGGTAAACCATGCTAGGCTCCCTCTCAGCTTCTCCAAGGTCATTATTATTTTCATGGAGGTGCTGTCTTAATGACATGCTGTGGGGGAGCATCCCATCTTGGGCTGGCCCAAGCAGATTGGGGGCTCCATGTACTCCTGGATAATCAAAACCCAAGGCAGCTGCACGGGCTGGAACAAAATGAACAAAACGCTAATAGTCTTGGCAAACTTGAATTATTTTGCATTTCATCATAATTGTGGAAGAGCAAATAAAATCTGCTAATTTATAATTGTAAGGAATCTATTACATCAAGTGTAGTACATACCTTTTGCTGTTTTAGCACAATATACTCCTCCAGCTGACACAGAGTGAAGCACACAGGCACTGCAAAAGACCATAACATTGTAACCCTTGCAGCATTGTACTTACTGGCTATGACTTTTCACAAGATACCTTTAGGTTTAAAATACCTGAGGTAAATTACCAGCGGTACAGCCATTCCTGCAGTCTAATCACTCAAGCACATGGTACACTTGACTTCTCATGCAGCCACTCTGACAGCCCACAACCTTACTCTGGCTTGATTTGCTAATTAAAGACAGCTGGTTGTCATAGAGACAAAGATTCAACCACTGGATCCAGTCAGCCATTTGGCAAATTACTTCATTACAGCCGATTAACTAAAATGCTGGCTGGCAGCAGAATTCATCATAACAGGACATTTTGGAGATTTTTGCTTTTAGTGAAGTAAAACACACATTTAAAATGTGACTTGAGCAGTAGGGATGAATGTCATGTAAATATTTGGATCAGTGCAAAATAACTGTTGTGTGCAATTCTGACTAAAAATTATATGATCTCTTGTTTATATGCAAAACACTGAATTGCACTAACAACACCAATACGGTGTGTAAATAGGTGTGGGTAGGAAATGTGTAATTTGGATAATATCCATAATTTTGTTATCCTAGCATTGTTCACAGCATCACCTCACAGCTTCAAATTACCTGAATAGATAGCTAATTACAACTTCTAATTAACTAGACAGAAAATCATGATAATGATCTGCAATTTGGAGATGACTGCCATAATCACCACAAATGAAAAATGACCTCATCAAATTTGACCTCTTTTATTGACTGGACCAAAGAATAGAGAGACATTCAGGGAGCATACAGAAACAGCAGTAAGTCATGTTTAATGTTTTAAATCTAAAACATGTATGTGATACAACCAATTGAATCTAAGAAGAAGCCCAATTAATAGTTTTATTTCATTAAGTATAGAGAAGGGCCCATAGCTCAATTGGGTATGTTGGACAATGAACAGCACAGAGCAGTGGAAGCATTTAATAATTCACCCAAATTATTTCTGTCAGGACTGACAAGCTAAACGGGGGCTTGATTTAATTCTGTAATTGCACGTTCACCTTTACCCTGAACTCATACTTTTGTAATTAATAGGCCCTAGCATTATTTGAAATGTGGCACGGCAGGTAATGGAATTCAAATTGAAGGTGATGTGAAACCAAAGAGCCAAGGAACTCACCTTTTTTTCTGGCCAAAGAGTCACTGAGCAAGAATGTTGCCAAAAAATGTCACTGACCTTCAATCAACCACAGACCTATTGCTTTGCTCCTGCATTTACAAACCATCTGTCTGTTGTTAAGGGTGGACAAGACTTGAACTTTTCTATTTGATAAGCGAATGGCTACATAGAACAGGGGGCCGCTGTGGCTTAGGAGGTAGAGCAGGTCGGCCTCTATTCGGAAGATCAGCGGTTTGATCCCCGGCTCCTCCAGTCAGCATGTTGAAGTGTCCTTGGGCAAGATACTGAACCCCAAATTGCCCCCGAAGCTGCGTCTTCGTTGTGTGAATGCGTATGAATGCTTAGTCTCCCCTGATGTGCAGGTTGGTACCTTACATGGTAGCCCCTGCCATCAGTGTATGAATGTGTGTGAAAGGGCTAAATGAGAATCTATTGTAAAGCGCTTTGAGTGGTCGAAAAGACTAGAAAGGCGCTATGTAAGTACAGGACATTTACACTTTAACATTCTCATAAGTTTATAATCTTTGTACGAGTGTACTACACAAGACACATATGAACACACATACTCCTTGACATGCTCCCTCTGGAGCTATAGGGTACGGGGTCAGCAAGAGAGGATCAGTGCTCCACCTCTCAACCTCGAGGTGAGGACAAGGTGCCTCCAATGGCTCCCGTCACCTCCCTTGGGGCTCATTTGTGACGAGCTGGAGGTCCACAATGTTAAGTCCACAAGATAGTCCCTCAGAGACTGTGGAGCCTCACTGGACTGCCGAATGACCAGTGAACTCTGGTGCTGGAATGAAACAATGTTACAGTAATGGGTGTTTTACCAAAAAGGTGCCATATAATAAATGCACAGCCATTAGATGCATAATAAATCACTCTGCCAGACATTTGTTTTGCACCAATTTTCCAAACTCATGTAAATATGGATCAAAATCAATTAGCACTAATAATAAACAGTCCACAGAGGATTCACATCAAAGCACATAAGCACACAATCCAATTAAGAGTGTTTACAGTTTAGATTGAAATGCTCAGCGTTCCCCTCTTAAGCCCAATCTACGTATCAGTAAACAGTATTTGCCAGAGTGTGTCTTTTCTAGTGGTTGTGTGTGGGTGTGTTTGCATGCATGTATTTATATAGGAGAGAAAGAGAGAGTGAAAGTGCATGCAGCTGTGCAATCTCTAATATGTTTGTGTGCGTGTGTGGTTTTGCGTGTTTGTATGTCTTTGTGACTCCATCCCCAACACTAAGGTTAAGGGCCACAAGAGAATAGGTAGTCAGGAATGAGAAACATTTTATTTGCCAAGCATAATCGATGTAAAATGATTTGCCTTGGAGAACTTTTCACAGCTACAGCTAAAGTGACAACACACTGTACAAATTACTGAGTTTCAAAGCATTTCTGTCACTTCCGGCACAAAGACGACAGAACCTCACAGTCAAGACAAACACTAGCAATCTACATGTAGCTACTGCTGGGTGAAAACTGAAGAAACCTTGTTTTTAGTTTGACTGCCATGCATTTGTCCAATTGGTTTTGGAAGGGTTTCATCAGCCCAGGGGATGTAGAATTTTCCACACGATCCTTCAGTTGAAATTAAAGCATGAAACACACGGAAATTGGAGTAACAAGGTTTTCACCCGACTGCAATGATATACGCATCCACATAACGCTGTTGTCAGGTGAAAACCTTGTATCTCCAAAATGAAAAACTTATCAGGAACTAAGAAAAAACTTGCTTGATGACCATGGATGTTCGAGTTTATCTAATTCGTTTTGAAAAGTTTTTGTAAACACAAGGGTTGTAGTGTTTTCTCAACCCATAGAGAAGCATGTAATCCTTCAGCTGACGTTAAAGCATGAAAATCACCCAAATTGGAGTTGACACCTGACAGCAACAATATATGTATTTATCTATATTCACTATTATTGCATACGGTATGGTTCCAGTAGTGCACTGGTCCAATATACCATGAGGTAGTCATACTGAACACGATGAAGAGCTTGAATAACAGAGGGAGAGAACACTATTCCTGAGGCTGTAAGGTGACATGCAAGCCTGGGGTGATCTAGGGTTGTGCAGACATTGTAGAACCAGGTAGTGCCAAGAGTTTTGACAGTATCACTTGAAAATGCATTACAGTAGCAGGTTTACAACGACCTGTATCTGTCAACTAAATGGCCCAGAATTAGCTGGATATATATGAGAACTGGTTCCCTGGATTTCAGGCTTGTCTTGACATTTCTTCTCTCCATCTCATACATCTGTCTCCCACTCTTCCTCCCAATACTGTGGTCAAGAGATACCAAACTCTTTGAGCTCAAGGGCTCAGGCTGCCCCCAAAGCATGAATAGCAATCAATACCGAGTGAGAGAAAGGAGAGAAAGGAAAGAGGAAGAGAGAGAGACACACACAAAGAGGAATAGTTTGTGCAAGAAAGGAATGGAGACACACTGAGTGAGAGTTACAAAAGAATGAGAGAGAGAGAATGAATGAGTGTGCATAAGAGAAAGCAATCCATTTGTTTCCACATTACCAAATTAGCAAGCCCTCCAATTCATCTCCTGTTCAAACAACATTCATTATAGTAGCTTGCCTGCACCAGGCTTGCTGAGCCTGCGATTTGGGACAACAATTAATTTTGGCTTTTTTGGAGCCTGCCTTTCTCATCTCAAAACTAACTGAACAAAGCCTGTTGGTTGCAATCTGTCCCTCTCTCCATGCTTTCCAAAACAGAAAACAAACCTGACAATAAGGCGCTGTAAAGTATAATTAACAGTCACATCGGAATGGTTCCTTTAAATTCCATCCCAATTAGGAAGAGGAGCAGTCAACAAATATTGCTGGTGATATCCCAAACAAATGCCCCTTATAGCAGGCTCCACCATGCAAGGGGTTGCAGTGGGGACGCAGTCACCTGTCAGGCCTCATTTAGATGTTGTGGATTCCACTTCGCATGGCGCCGTCCTTGCCATCTCCCCATGCTCTGCTCAGCATCAGGGACTAATTAGCTATGTCTAGTTCTACAGAGGCGAAGCAGCCCAAGCAGGCTAGTCGCTGTACTAGGGAGAGAAAAAACAGTAATGATGAATCAACAATGGTGTCTTACGTTCCTCGCAGTGTTATTGCTATCCAAGCAAAATACATCATAATAATTCCCATGATGCTATGATAGCAACAAATACTGCTAAGTTGAACTGGAGCAGTAAAGTAATGTGTGAAATCCCTATGCAACACTAAAAGTCTCTGGTGGATTCATCATGCAACCGGCTGTACAGTAAATGCTTTCCAGGTTTTTGAAAGCCCATTCGTAGCACAGTGTTTTGCAAAAATATTTAACTTTTTTTCCCTCTGTTTTCCATTTCTTCTCCATAAGCCAGTGCATTAGTGTTTGTGTCCAAGGAGCGACGACAGATGTTGACTTGGGTTTCTCCTGTGCCTAAGACATTGATGATGAACAGGTCTTACTGGTGACATATCCTGGCTCTCCATGCATGCTACCATCAATCCAGAGGAGTACCCAGTGCCATGCAGCTTCCCATCTGTGACTGATTAGGGTTTGGGTAGGGTATAGGGATGGGTTTGGTTTTGGTTCTGTGGAAGAGACCATAAACCTCTACGACTGACTCAGTGGGATGATAGTGACTTGGATGAGGATTGGCTTTGAATGCCCCACAACTGGGAAAGCCAGGAGCATGTGTTGGCTGGTGGTGGCACCCTGTGAATCAGCTTAATGTCAGTGTGTGTAGGGCCTGCTGGTAACATGGGCTTCATCCACCACACATCTGGACATGCCCCGCAGCCACAGCCATGCTGCTGCTGTGGTAGGTGGTAAAGCTCTGGAGGCTTTCACTACAGAGCTCCACTGGCTGGCACAGTGAGGGAAGCAAGCCAACAAGTGGAGCGGTATGAAGGGAGTGAGGGCTAGAAAGAAAGGGAGCAATACTTTTAAAATTGAAAGAGAGATTGGCTGAACCCAGAGATTATCACCATGGCTTGATTCCCCCATCATTACTCTGTGTCACTGTCAAAACATGCCAAGTATTTGTCTTTCATCAGCAAAAACAAGGCCAGATTTATTGAACTCCGTCTGTCTTTGCCCAATGAACTCTGCATGGACAACAGTGTGGTAAGTCAAACAGGTCAATCACTCCCCCCATTTTTAGCTTTTTTGGCCTGCAGAGAAGGGGTGTGCCTTTAATGAAGGGGTGGAAGGTTGTCAGGCTGGTAATTTGCCTTATTTAATGAGAGGTGGACAGCTGGTGTGAAACACAGCACATCCACAACAATGATTGCATCAAGAGAAGCATGCATCACAGATAAACCTTATTGCACTCAAATCATTCTGCTCTTCTGACACTTCCCAGCTACTCCTTGTCTTCACCTTCGCCAGTCCTCAAAGGATACATTAGAGCTATCGTAAATATCACAGACATCACTTAACCTTGCAGTCTTTGATATGAGCGTGGCAAAATGTTATTGCTTCCTAAGCTTCACTGCTTCACTCATGATACTGATTTACAGACAATTTTCCACCAGAGAGGAATCTCAAAACGGCACGGGATAAAAGTAGCACGTCTTTTGTGAATACCAAACATTGTTGCCATCGGGACAAAATAGGTATTCAAACACAAAGAAGGCCACTTCTTTCCATTGCAGCGTCAGTGCCTGTTTTTTCAGAAAGCTGCTGTGTGGCAGGAAGTGAGGACGAGATAGCGGTGGAGGGGCAGTCATGGGGGGACTTTTCAGCTGTACTCCATATGTTGTGTCATTTGGGGCTTGCTGGTGTCTGTGCATGCTTGGCAGGTTTTGGCTCCTTCCTTGGCTCCCTCCCTCTGTTTTTGGTGTCTATGCAGCCGTCTCTGTCAGCACCCACCTGCCTCTTCTGCCTACTAGACCTGGCATCATATGATGTTTTACTTAGACAATGTAAAAGTGAAATGAAGTTAAACACAGAATTTCCTATTGAAAATTAAGCTGTGATACAATTTTAAGGCGCCTGATCATGTAGAACGTAAGTGTGTAAACTGATCCTGGTACGATTTGCATTGAGGTTAAGTGACCCTGAGTTCTCATTGAGCTGCACATGTAAATAAATAACTTAAAAATGTTGGATAAAATGAAAATAAAACTAACTAATCTAGTGAAGTAATTCTATTCTTCAAGTATACTTAAGGTCCCAGTCGATTACATGTCAAATGCTCAAATGCCTGTGCTCTTGTTTATTAGCGCTTGTTTATCTGACTTACTAATTTGTCTTAGTTCTTGTTTATTAGATTTACTTATTTTTTCTTAGCTCTTGTTTATTTGATTTACTTATTTGTCTCACTTGTTTACTTAAAAGTAGGTAGCTAATGTTACTGCACTTTTACCTCAGCACTGGTTATGCTCTTAAATGCTTGTTTAGGAAGGAAATGCACTGATGATTTCTGGTAGTTCTCTTACCGACCTATGTTGAATGCACTTATTGTACGTCGCTTTGGATAAAAGCGTCTGCTAAATGACTGTAATGTAATGTAATGTAATGTAATACTTTATACCTCTATATGTTTTGCCTGAGTCTACTTAAGAAGTTCTTTGGGGGAAGATGCAACCAAATGCCACACATTGACTCATTTATTTGGTAGCCCTAGCCCTAACATCATTGCAGCAAGTGTCAAGTGTTCTGTTTACTTCAATGTGCAGCAGCATTTTGTTGCCATCAAGCTTTTGGAAATATCATAATTACAAGTTGCTCATGAACGATACAAACAAGGTGGGAAATATGACAGGGAAAGTCTGGATTTTCTATGATCCCTGAGTTCCCAAGATGTCACTTTTACAGAGATGGAGATCATGGAAGCTGGGCTAACAACTCGTGGTAAAATTTATTTTTGTATTTTATTATTTGGAGTTCTATGGAAATAATTAGTTTGGTGTATGTTTCTATTTTAATTCTTTGCTTAACTTGTAGTTAAAGGGGCATGAAGTAAAGAATGACCATAATAATCTGTGGGAGTTGGTAGACTTGTTTATCAATACCGATGACTCAACTGAGACTCAAGTGCTGAGATTTTTTGCTTTCAAAACTCACTTTGCATCCCATACTCTATTTTGTAACAACAACTCCTGTCCGCCCCAGGCTACTGTAGCTCAAGGGGACGGGAAGGGTAGGAAGTAGGAAAAGATTCACTGCATGGCCAAAAGTATGCGGACACCCCTTCTAAGGGGGGGTTCTGCTCTTTAAATAGTATAGTGACATTGTGTGTCCAATCTTCTCCATGTGATGAGATAAAGGGTTTTATTTATCTAGTTTACTGCCTATTCATTTACTTAGTACCCATTGTAGTCACTTCTTATAAATGCTCAATACAGGTTTTGAGGTAAACACATTGTCGAAATGCATGCAAAAGAAAAAAATCAATGTCCTTGACCCCTGACCCCAACACTTTAAAATTAAGAAAAAATAAAGATACAATTAAAATGCTCATTGTATGGTATAAACTCTAGAAAACTCTCTGAGTTAAGACCCCTGTCTTATTTTTATAGGCTGTACCATTACCCCAAAGAATCTTGGTGTTCTTTGATTCAGGCCTCAGGACTCTCCTTTGATAAACAAATCAACACAATACACTAAAAAGCATATCATTACCTTAAAAATAGCACCAGGATTAGGCATTTCCTATCCTTTACTAACTTAGAAAAACTGCTTCATGATTTTGTCCCCTCCAGAATTGATTACTGCCCCATCTCTACACATAGAGATATCCAACTTTAAAAATTCAGCAGGACCTGAGGACCTACACAAAACATAAAACTCTCGCTTTCTACTGGCTTCTTGCTTGCCTGGGTGTGGAGCTCGAACACAGTCCTAATGGGCCAATGGCCTCACCAAAAATCAAGCATGTCTTTTTCAACACACTGACGCTCACTCTGTAATAACACGTATACACTTTATTAGGTAAACCTTTCTAGTCCTGGGTAGGACCCCCCTTTGCCCCAAGAACAGCCTCAATTATTCATGGCATGGATTCAACAAGAAATTCTGGTCCATGTTGACATGATGGCATCACAACTTTTTACCAACATGTCTCATTATAAAGTGAGCAAGCAATAATTGTGTGACGCCGAGCACATGGTCCATCTCAGAACTTCAACAACACATATCAAATTGGCATTATTGGATTTGCTATTCACGGCTACAGATCTTTTCATTCTAGCGATTCTAGTGATTGGCTAGAATGGCTAGACTCTTCCATGGCACAGGACCACTGGCATGTAACTTCTTTGTAATTCTTCCTTCCATTCCAGCGTATATGTCGGCGGTTACTAGCAGTGTACGACCTCCCTAGCTGGGGTCGCTGTGAGCTGGCACTGTCCCTGCTGCTGGAGCGGAGCGCCCCCTACTGCCTGGAGGACGTAGTGCAGGCTGTACGTGAGTCCCATGACAGGGAGTTTATCAAGAGGGTCCTGGCCAAAGAATGTCCCATCTGCCTCTCTGTCTTCCCCCATAATAAGGTATTGGGACAGTATCTGTTTATATGCGTACAAAATTATCTGTCTACATGTGGCCATTTTGCCTTTGAAACACTCATTTAACTATTCTACCTCCATTCTCCTCTTCCCTCTGAACATTCTCATACTCCCTCTTTTCTCAGATGCAGTCTCTGACGTCTTGCCAGTGTTCAGTGTGTTGTGGTTGCTTCCAGCAGCACTTCACCATTGCTGTGAGGGACAAGCACATCAGAGACATGGTGTGTCCGGTCTGCTGGGAGCCCGACATCAATGACCCCGAACACCTCAACAGCTACTTCTCCACCCTGGACATCCAGGTAGGTAGGGAGAGGGGGAGGGAAGGAAAAAGGGTTGAGGGAAGGAGGATGGTCCAGACTTTATACACTCCCATGGTTTATTCATGGCAATAACATACTAACTAGGGTTCAGCTGATATTTTTGGACTCAAGCTGCCAAAAGCTGGTATTTAATGTAGATATGCAACATTTAAAAATGTTTCCCCCAGAAATGTATTCTTGACAGGGTGGAAAAGCCTCATATCCACATATCCATCCATACTTGTGTGGAATCTGATCATAATGTCACATCAGAATCAATTCAAGTTAAGGGGTTCTCAGTGTAGTATTGATAAATTCTACAATAAATATGTTATCAATCAAACTGCATCATATCCATCATATCAGAGGTGGATGACACTGACTAGACCAGATCAAGGTGCCTTCATCTCTTGTTGTATATTCGATCACAAGAATTCCCACAGGTTAAACTAATTGCCGCAATACTTGCAAGAGCTTGCAATTTTGCCAAACTCAATATTGCAATATTCACGTATAAAATGGTCAAATTGGCACAATGCCTCCAAATGAACACTCCTACATGTTTGGGAGGTTGTGTCTTTTTTTAATTCAAATGTGCAACTTGCACCATTTGCTTTCTTGTTATCCTGAGCCTTTGATATGGTGATGCACGAGGACAATGCCAGAGTGGCCAATCAGGACTACCGGGACGAATCCCGGTGGGCTGGTGGGTCTGTGGGCCGGTTTTTATAATTTTATAAATTGTTGAAATTGATTTACTGCTAACAGACTAATTAGATGTGCGTTTTCCAGTCGGGACCTCTCTCTCCTTTTCTCTGTGTCAAACTGGCAGCACTGACAGACATGGCATGCCTGATAGGAAGATTAGAGCGAGACGGGAACGTGATTGGTCAACTAATGATGATACCCTGCATTGCAGCCTAAAGGGAAAAAAACAGGCAAAAAAAAATTGTAAAGAAAACAAGGATTAAAATGGAATGAAAGAAAAAGAAAGGCACTAGATAGATATGATGTGGCCCCAGGAGGTATTAATGTGTGATGATTACTCTACAACTTAAAATTTTCCATCCATTCCTGCTTTTTTACCACAAGATAACACGAAAAATGTTGCAAATTGCATCACAATTTTTGATAAAAGCTGCTGCAAATATGATCATTTTGGGCAATAATTGGAAAAAAACTGCAAAATCCTGGTGAGACTGTATATTACATATATACATAGAAGCACGGGTGATACGATTTATTATATTGTGTTATATTATAATAATTATATGCCAGTGTTGTCTTACATCATCAAAAGGTTTTGACTGATATGTATATACTGTATATACATATACAGGAATGCAGATATTTTAAAAGTAAAGAAGAATAAAGACAAATCTAGCCTGGCAATAGGACAGTGGTTTGTTGGGTCTGCCCTTAGGTTGTTTTTTTTACTGTTCTGTTTAACACTTATCTTTAGAGGTAGAGGTACTTGCTTTAAAGTGCAATATAAATTCTATGTTTTACACTCTTTTATGCCACAAATTTCAATAAAAATCTTATACAAATAATATAAAGAAATTGTCTCTCACTGCCATTTTGGGCCACCAGCATGCAATTGAAATTTAATTCTCTGGTTTCGTATCAGTGGTGAGAAATGGTCTTGGTGCATGAATACTAAACTGTGTATTTCAGCTGCGAGAGTGCCTTGAGCCGGAGGTCTATGAGCTCTTCCATAAGAAGCTGACAGAACAAGCTCTCATCAAGGACCCCAAGTTCCTCTGGTGCAGTCATGTGAGTAGACATCCAGTCACTGCTAGTTTTGTCAACAAAAATTATGGTGAGAAATATTTATCAACTACCATATTCTACATAACTAAGACTCGAAAAAAAACTAGACAGCTGAATCTTCATATAACAATAACAATGTCTAGACATGACTAAAAAAGGAGAGAGCTGGCAGCTCAAACACAAAGCCGACAGAGAGGACAAAGAAGCAGAGGGAACTGTAAACAAAAGGTCATATCAAACGAGAGTAGGTTCAATTTTCTGAAGAAAGTTTGTGTGCTTGCTTTAGCTTGAAAATGTTTAAAAATTAAGTAGAATTCATTAGACAGATAATGTGTTAAGAAGTAGTAGAGGCAGAAGCAATAGCAGCAGTAGAATCAGAAGTAGTTAAAGCAGAATTAATAGCAGCAGTAGAGGTTTTGTAGGAGTAGTAGTAGTAGCAGCAGTAGAAGCAGAAGTAATAACAGTAGACATAGTAGTATCAGCAGTGGAAGCAGAAGTAGTAAAAGTAGAGGAAGGAGTAGCAGAAAATGTAGCTCTGTCTCCACTTCCCTCTGTGTGCAGAGTGAGCACAGCCTGTCCTTGCATATCCAGGCCTGTCTATGGTGACCAGTCTCCAGGGTCAGGCTGTCCTCCCTGGATAGCCAGGTCTGTCTATGGTGACCACACTTTAGTTATATAACACTTTTCAAAACAAAGTTACAAAGTGATTTAGAAGACAAAATAAAATGATAGACAAACTGATGATGAACAAAATGATAAAAACAATTTACAGTTTAAAAGTTATACAACATTGAGCTTAAGGAGCTACATGAGAAAGTAAAATACGCTTAGCCCCCTCAGTTGTATTTTTTGCCCCGTGTTTAAGCTTTATGTATCTATGGAAAAATATTTTCATATGTGTATGCTGGGGCGTCCATAGTACTTAAACGGAGCGGAGGAGATCGGCAGACACGTCGCTTAGTTCGGTTTCTCAGCCTGCTTGCTTTTCGTGGTTGTAAATACAACTTTCAGCCCTTAATTCCATTTCCCCCATTGTAGAGAGAGAGAGAGAGAGAGAGAGAGAGAGACTCCCCTGCTGATTTTGACAGAATCAGTATCGTTCATAAATTCTCTGCAGTGCTCCGTTCTTATGTGAGTCTCTGATTAATAAATGTATTCTTTGATTTTGAACCAGTAGCCTTATGTTGTTGTTATTTAGCCTTTCTGAGGCTATTGCATGCTTAAATCAATGAATTTTATTTTATGAAAAAAATTGCCCCCTCAGTCACTTCATCCTGGCTTCATCCAGGCCCAGTGAAATAATCAATTAAATAAGAGTTAAGAGAATGCCTTTGTATAAAAATAGGTTTTAAGTTGTGACTTAACAGATAAAAGTGAATTCAGACCACAAACCCTGTGAAAGCACACTTATAA
>CABFOQ010054742.1:0-13452 GCA_900660455.1 Gephyroberyx darwinii
GGGAGGGGCGCCAGCAGAGGGAGACGGCGCCGAACAGCTGCCGTCAACACCGGGTCGTGTTTATGTTGCTCTGTTGCTAATAAAACGGCCCTGCTGGCCCGTTAACTCTGCCCTCCTGCCTGTCTGTCTGTCGCGGCCCCGGTTGTAGCGAGCCTTGCTACACTGCATTCCTGTATTAATGTCTCTGTCTATCTAAAATATGGTCTGATTTTCATCTAAGTCATAACAAGAGATAAAAACAATGTGATTTAACAAATAACACACACAATGTTTTACTTTTACATGTCTTTATTGAACATATAGTTCAAACATCAACAGCTTGTATTGGAAAAAGTATGTGAACCATGAGGTTTAGTAACTGGTGGAACTAATTTATGATTGATTATTTGATGGTTTATCATCGACAATGTGCTGAGCAGACAAAGCCTAACCCTAGTGGTACTCATCATTTTTCTTAAACTAGCCTAACATAGAGGAAACATTTGAAGGACATAAAAAAAAATGTAAGTATAGGTTAAAGGATGCTAGAAATTACACGGACTGTGGTTACCTGAGGCATCGCCTACTTCAAAGTCGCTGTCATCTGAACTGTCGTAATCCAAGGCATCCAGCAGTGAGGCAGCGAGAGGCTTCACCTGCCGGCGCTTCAAGCCACGATCCACTAAGAAAGGAGAATGAATTCAGCAGAATGGAATCAATGTGGAAACGCAATTATCATTACTATTCAGGAAAACTGAATACTGACCTGTGCTCATACTGATTAACCTGGTCAAACCAAATCTGCATTTGGTTTCAAATATTGACTTTAGATCCCTTGTCTTATCCTCAAAAACAACTTTCAAATTGACACAGCACTGGCAAGATAAGTCAAACATTCTTTTGGTATTAGAAGTTTCCAGGAATCTTTTCAATACTTCTGTTTTTCTCAGCTCTGAAATGTCCTTTCACACTCAACATTTAAATGGCCCTCATTCCTAAAAAAATCCAAATCCCCCAGTAGCTCTAAATGATAATGCATGAAATTGCTTTGTAACAGTTAGCCAGACGGAAATAAGCAATTTCACTTTTCTTTATCAGAAAATTAATAAGCTATAAAGTGATTCTCTTACACTGTATCTTAAACAATACTGCAATTTCAAAACAGACTGACTACGTATGGTCACTGTACTGCACACTGATTGGCAAGTCTGAATAGTAACAGTCACACTCCCACTGATGCTGCATTCACATAATATGGAAAGATGACAAATACAAGCTTCTGACTAGTAAATACCAACCGCATCAGCTCTCAGCTGTATGTAACCAAGTATAGGAATGATATATCAATTTCAAATAAAACAAAATTAAGTCATACACAACTACTTGGTGGGTTTTTGGTTTGTGGTTAACTGCAAAACATGAATATGTATGAAAAAGCTGATCAGGAGCCACAAGTCTATAGAAAACGTGGAAATGAAATCTTGGTGGATTTTGAACATGTGAACACTGCCAATTCATTGCTTTTAATTAACACTGGGAGATCAAATTTAGCTGAAGCAACTCTGTTTAACACTAAGGGCACATTTGGCGTGCAAATTTCCTCAATTTGACAACGTAACAAATGTCTAATGGTTTGCTATCATAGTAGCCAGAGTTGTAGTGGAGGGTAAACCCAACTAAACTCAATTTACCTTCTTTTGTATTTTATTTACCAACCTTATTAGGCTAACATAAAGCCTTAAAATGTAAATATATAGCATACATCATAGAAAGTAGTACCAAAGTTATACAGGAATAGGATTTAAAATGGAAAAGCATGAATGAATGTTTTTTGAAAAATTTTAATTGACTTTTGTTCATATTGGTGGTTGTTTGCCTTATGATTAACACCTGGAGGTCATAGTTTAAGTACCACAACATCACAAAATAGTAGTGTCCAGCTCCAAACAAAACATACTCAGTCAAATTTGGTTTCCAATGGCTTTAATAATGAGTAACTGCGTTGACTGATTGAATTGAGATGAATACATAATTCTCAAATCCATGTTGTGTTTGTTATTAACAAGCTTCTAGTAAACAAAGAGCTGCATTGGAGGTCTTTGCAGCTAACACAAAGGCTGAAGACTGTCGCAGCCAATGCTTGCTCCTTTGGCCGAGAACGAACCACACAAACTCGGCTTAACAAACTCCAACGTACAAAGTAAAATTCAATGAAGTAGAAATGCGTCACTGTGATTCTGTTTTGCTGATAACTACACTGGAGTTGTGTCTATCAGATCCAGGTAGCTAACGATGGTTAGCCAGTTAGCTTACCGCTAGCAGCAGTCATGTCAAGTCAACTTCATTTACATAACCCTTTAAACATAATGCAAAGCGCTTCACGAGCTTTACAGTGCATGATAGTAGAACAATAAATAGGCAGACAAGCACAACAAGCACAAACCACAAAGCAGGCAAAACACAGCAATATTAGGATTATTAGCAACACAGACCGCTAGCCGCATAGCCTTAAGCTTTTATCATAGCTCGGCTAGCTTAGCCGGCTAGCTGCTACTTAGCAATAACTCGAACCTGCAAATAATGTTGTTCCAACGGTATACGGTCAGTTTCCACTGAGTACGAACGTGCTGAGTCTTAACGGAAAATGGTAATGTGTAAAGCAACACTCACTTTATCGGTTTTGTGTCGTTTTTACTACACGGAAGAAGGTAGGCCTCCCTACAGCAGCATGTTGTGCGGACAACGGAAAACACAGCGCTGACGTACACACGATTGGATGTTGTTGCCATGGTGACGGATGAGGCTATTTGGTGCTTTGCAGATGATGAAAAGGTCTTTACATTATCTGTTGTCATGAAGCAAAAGACAAATACATTAAAACTGAAGAAATATTATTCTATTCTATTAATTCCTCTAATAATATCTATGTAGAGAGAGAGAGAGAGAGAGAGAGAGAGAGAGAGAGAGAGTGATCACAGCTGAGTAAACAGGCTTGAGAGGGTGGACAAAATAACGGAAACATCACATAAAAAAAGGACATAGATGTTTGGTGTTAAACATTTGAGCAATTTTTTTGTAGAACTTGTCCATTCACTTTATATCCTAACAAGTATTTATGCATTTGCTGGCTAATAAATGGGAAACAGAGGGAAGTACGGTGGATGGACAGAATAACAGAAACATCACATGAAAAATCAATTTGAAGTAACTACATTGCAATTACAAGGCAGTTACGCAGTCCAGTTATCTTAAGTTGAATGCCATTTAGCAGTACGTGTCAGTTTGTGTCTTTAAAAGAAATCTGACAATCACCACTTTTATATCAAAGTGTTTAAATTAACATGAGTCAACTCACAGAGATCCTGAAATCCAGATCTACCAGTCACAAGTCCTACAATTACACCCTACAAGGTTTACTACAATCCAAACCCTGTAATGTTTTAATCTCAATCTAATACAACTGTATCAATCCCATCAAAAACATTTTAGTTCTAAAATTGGTTCACATTGGATTAAATTGAGTTTTGGAAGTCATCCTATAAAATATTCTCTTTGGATTCTATTGGTTTTGGAAATAATCATGTGCAAATTTCATTTTGATTCATTACTAACTAGTTAAGTTTCTTGTTTAAAAAGATTCAGTGGCATAGATACCTGTTTTGGCTCATTTTCAAAATGAGGCTTGTTTCCACTGTCCTCCTTTGACTTTGCCAGTTTAGCAAACAGGAGACGATTAAAATAAATGAGCCTAGATTGATCCTGATACACGGTAAGGAGAAGACTGATGGGGCAGGCAAGCGAAAGGGATGATTACAACTGTCCTTGCTTGATGACAAATGGCACTGTATCGTGCTAGCAAGCGGTATTTTTTTTTTTTATCGGCTTGCATCAAAACACTTTGGGGATATCATGGTAGTCATCGCTGTCATTGTCATCGTTTTCTTTTCCGCCCTGCTTTGTTCTACATAACATGCTTGATGTGGCCAGATATTGTTTGAGGAAGAAAAGACAAGCTCTGCAATTGCCTACTTCAAAGCAGTGATGTAAGCAAGTCCAAGTTTCCATGTACACACACTGGTTGGCAGCTGTTTTCCAAACCACATCACAGTTGCATATGAATAATATAGCCGCAAAGCATGGATGTCACGTCCGCACATTGGGTGAAAATGAGAAGTTTAATTTCACTGAATGTGCTTCTGAGCTCTACTGGGCCTCTTGAAGATGTAATTTGTGAACAAGGACCACGCTGAGCAAGCATCTGGATATCAAGAATGTTATTTTAAAGCTGCACTAAGCAATGTTTTTATGTACAAAGTACACCCGTTTTATCAGCCTAAATCACACAGTTATGCTGCAACAGAGATGAGCGTCTCATCCCTCCTAATTGCGACACCATATATTCGCCCAAATGAAATTCTGGTGTCGGGTATGGTCACTTCTCCGCCCACAGTGGAATACCAAACTGCCTCCTAAACAGCAGCATGCTCCGTCCCTTTGGTATGTTTTGGTATAAAGCAGGACTGGCTATTTGGAGAAGTGGGAGAACTCCGGCTGGCCTTCCTGCTTGATTAAAACCTATTGGTTTGATCCTCTGCTTATCATGAGACGCGATTGGCCACATGGCATCAGCAAACAATGCTCAGCCAATTAGCAGGCGCAATTTGTTTGTTTTGCTTCCTTCACCAGTCAGTGCCGTGATGCGCGCCTGTTGACAAGGTGCAGCGTATGACGTCTATGTAGAAAGATGGACAGTCACAGTCACAAAAAGAGAAAAGGTGGAGTCGAGATGGAGCGGATGAAGAAGAGGAATCCTCTTGAAGGAGGAGATGCGGCCAAACGAGACAACTACACAGAATCGAATTGCCAACACTGTCATGTCATCATGCAGGGAAAGTGTGAGATGCATAAATAAACTATAGTGAAAGTAAAGAGCTGTGTTGTTTTTCTATAACGTGGAGATGATGAGGGAGTAGAGGTCCAGGAGCAGCTCAGTATCAGCTCTGAGGAAATGACACACTAGAAGTCATATTGAGATGCAGCCGATAGTCTGAGAGTGATGACAGGGCCCCTCACGGCCACACTGCCAGTAGCTGATAACAATGTTAGATAATGTGAGTCAAATCATTTTGTGTTTGTAGGTAAATGTGTAGGTAAATTAATCTTAGCAATCCCTTTGCTGTTACTTGCAATAACTCCACAGACTATAGACTTGTCCTTTTTGCCTGTATGGACGAGGGTGAATTGAGTGTTCTTTTGACTGGAACAACAGTGAATCTATATTGACTACTGAGAATGAAGTAATGTGATCACTACTGGGCTTGTAGTGAATGAAGCTGTGACCTATTTGGAATGGAGGTCTCTTTGGGAATGGATTTCCATTACTTTTACAGGAGGTCAGCAAATGTGTGTGTGTGTAAACAGGCAAAAATGTGGCAATATTTAGACTACGGTTGATTATGATGCTACACGTTTGGTAGGGATTGCTGTATTGGCATCACTTTTGCCCTTTATGGTGTGGGTTGTTTGCAATGGAATAGGAATTGAAGGAAAGTTTCCTGTCAATACACTGCAATACAGGCTGCAGTAGTTAGAGGTCTCTGTATGCAGGGTGGCCTTGGTTAGAGTGAATTATTGTCCCAGTCCGGCCCTAGTATAACGGAAATAATATATATAACCAGCCAGGCTGGTGAACATGAGCGTATTGTGTGCAGTTCACTGACGTCACCTTCCAGGATTTTTGGTTATTAGAGATATCTCTCTACCATGACAAAGTTGCCTAGTACAGCTTTAAATGCAATAAAACATGCTGAAGCACTGTTGCAGTGATGCAAGGTGTGTCCCTGCCATTCACGGACAAAATGACTATTCACGCTGTTCATTTGGCAGATCCTAATTAAAACATACAGAAGCAGCCCCAGAGTCACTTAAAACGGACAAATGGAGTGCACAAACGCCTACATTGAAAATTAACCTCAACCCCATTGCTCTTGGGGGGGGGGGGAAATAAAGCAGACGATAAAACTAGATGGTGACTTCGCTAAAGTTTGATTGAAGAGGAGGGGCAGGGAAGGGCTTCGCGGGGCTTCGACGCGGAGCCCCGGGATCTTGAGAAACTGCCCCCGCCGCGGATATCAGTCAGCTCGATGAGGCGGGGGACAGAAGCAATTACGCCGAGCGCAGGAATAACACAGGGTTTAGGAAATCAAAACATAACTATAAGAGCCCCGCGTGACGTATACGGTTTAAAACCTCATTTGAAGGGGAGTAATTGCGCGGGGCGTTATTTATGAACCCCCCGGGACGAAATCGTAACCCAGTGTTTCTGTTGATCTACGGTCTCTCGCCACCTTTGGATTTTGCATTTAAATTGCAATGCGTTTCCATTCGTACGGTGTAAATGATGTGACGCTGTGTTGCGCGTTTATCTTTTTTCCTTTACATTTCAGCACGCCCATGCTAGATCTGGAGAAATTGTCGTTGGTTTGTATTACTGGCCCCACCGGCGGCGGGTTGCGACGTTATCTTAATGCAATATAATGTTCATGGGTAACCATTTACCTCAGAGGCAAGCAAAATACATTTCATTTCAGGAAGAGTCAGCTCAGAGTAAAGTAAATCTGATAATGGGCTTGATGAACATAGAGCAAACTGTTTTACTGTGTGGTCCTTGAGTCATTACAAGAGGTTCTAGGGGCCTTTGAAAGGGTTCCAGGTGCCCAGCAAACTGAGAAATGTCCAATTCCACTGTTTAATTTCCTCAGAATTATTCCAATTAGAGAATGTGAAACAATGCTAGAATGGGTGAGATGAATAAAATGAGTGTATGTCAAGGATGATGGGATTCACTCTCCCCTTTTATGTTTCTGCTATGATCCGAAGGAGTCATAGGAGCTTGACTTTGCCTCTTCCACAGATGGCTTCTTGTCATGTGGACGGCTTCCCGCGGTATCCTCAATGAGATGAAAGGGAACCTACGTCGCCCCGTTTAGCCCGAGCCCCTCCGGCTACCTCTTCTTAGTGTAGCTGTCTAGCGTCCGCTTGCAAGTGGCAGTCAAATTTAATCAATGGCCGCTCTGACTATTTTTTTTATTTTATTTTTTTTGTCAGCGGAGAATTAGACACAGTGCAATGCATCTTTGAAGTTCAGTTCGCGGCTCCCTCTTGATATTAACGTCTTCGCTGACCCTACCCCCTCGACAATTTTCAGTTCAGTGTGAAGGGCGCTGAGGCAAATTTGATTTTGATGAATTCATCTGGCTGGAACTAGTGTTGTCATTACAATTAATTGTCTTAGTATGAAGTGTGGAGTCTCCATTACGCACAGGCATGCACGCCTCAGTTATACTTGATCTCTGATGTTTTCATTTTCGTTTTGATTTGAATTTTCAGGCAAGATTTTAGTTATGTTTTCAGTCTTTAAGCACACAAGTACACCATATTGGATGTATGTAGTGTATTAATCTATTGAAGATGTGCATCTTATGCATTTATAGATGTTTTTCTCCTGTACTCGCTCTCATTTTGACTTTGGCTAGACAACTGAAACTGAAATAAAGCCCTAATAACCTTAAGCTATTGTAGAATAAAGGTCGGCAAAATGTCCTCACTTTTGAGGATTTTCCTAAAATGTCCTCATATGGGTACACACAACACACACACACACACACATACATACAAGCATACATACACAGTATAAGGGTCCATCTTTTAAGTTAGTCAGAAGTATGGCGGAGTTGACACTGTGTTACTGGGCCATGAACACACCCATCTTAATGCACAACCGGTTTCCAGATCGGCTCCCAGCTCTGACACTTTGTAAGCTATGATGTTTCAATCACGTTCCGGGAGTGCGTTTATCGGAGAGATTCACCCCAAAAAAAAAAAATGCATATGGCATGTGTCTGACAACATCCAATTTCCTTTAAAATGCGCAACTATTTATAAAACTTCTCGGCGCTCTCTCCTTGGTGCTTTAGACAGAGCCTCCATTTCTCTGATGGATCGGCTGTCATATTCCAACAGTGCAGCGCTTCTTTTAGTTTATAGACATCTCTGTGCTCCTGACTGTGGAGTGCACGCTATCATTTTCTTCCTTATCATTGCAGCGCCGTTGCCATCCCGCACATAAACACAAATGAGCAGCGGAATTGAATAATCATGACTTTTTGGTGGATTTAAACTCTTGTGTTACTCACATGCCATGTAAAATAATCATCACCGCTCAGTCGCTCGTCAGAGAGGTTAATTACTGTGCTGCATGTGCATGTTGTGGTGTGAGAATGACTAGGTGTGTGTGTGTGTTTGTGCATGTATGTATGTGTGTGTTCTTGTATCCTTATACATATGAAGATGAAATGTAATCACAATGGGAGATAGATGAAAATCCTCCAAAGTGAGGACATTCTGCCAGTTTTCACTTCTACTAGGGGTTAGTTTAGGATTACAGCTTAGGGTATAAGGTTAGAATTAGGGTTAGGTTTATGAACGTATTCAACGAAAGTCCTCACAAGTATATGTTACATGACATCTACATCTACCACTGAAACCTTATCAATACATCACTTATGCATTCATCCATCAATATACCTAAGCCCTATGACACAATATCACTGACTGCACTGCCCAGCTCCTCTTGGACCGTGCCATTCATTTAAGGTTGTTGCTGGATCTCTTCCACTACATCTATATCAGGCTGGGCCCGTTGCTGTACTGGTTCTTGCACCTCAACTGCCTCTTGCTCTACTGATTCCTGTACTACATGTTGGAACTCACCAATCCAAAGCTCCCAGCTTGCTCTGTTGATCAGGTTGAGGTTTACTCGTTCCATACTCTGGTATGGACTGTCAGACCCTTGCTCAGCCAATTCACTGCACTTCACTGTTTGTTCTTCTCTGTCTTCGTAGTTTGCTTTCCGCAGGCTCAGTGTCTTTTGTCTTGTTCAAGAGGTAGGTCAACTAGTAACAAGAATGAAGCACACAGATGACTTTGTCACCAATCTCTGCTTGGACCCTGTCAATGACACAATGTACCTTCACGAGTTTACCAGGGCCACCTCTTTCTGAAAGGTTCCCCCAAGCACTCTCTCACCTGGCTGAAGCGTAGCACCTTTAACACCTTTGTCGTAGTACTTCTTTCCTTTTGCTGCCTCCTGCATCATGGTTGCCCATTTCTGTACGAATGTTTCCCTTGTTCTGGTTTCAGGTCAAAGAATAGGTCAATTGGCAAGCATGGGGCTCTTCCATAGAGGTGAAAGAATGGTGAGTATCCCATTGCTTAATGTCGTGTGCAATTGTACGCGTGGACCATGTGAGGTAGATGGTCTTTCCACTACGACTTTGTCTCTTCTTGAAGAGTACGGAGCATCTAGCAGCAGTAGCTTCAATGAAAATCTTGAAATATCTTCTCAGCTGCTGTTTTGCCTGATGTATTCTTCATGGCATATGCCTGCGCAAAGCGAGTAAGTGATCCACCTGGACAAGTATATACTCAAAAACTGAATAAATATACTGAAAACCTGAATGACTCAAGACGAGCAGTATCTCCAGTGTTCAATACGACTGCCACGTCAAGTGGAGTTTGAGTATTCAGTATATCTGAGTTACATACTAAATACTTGAAAAATGTGAGTATTCAGTGCAACAATGCACTACTTCCTCAAAGAGCGGGTCTGAAAGTGAGATCTTTTGGTCTGTGAAGGGACATATAATGCAATATATTGATTTAGCCTACATAGAATTAAGCTTACCATGCTTACGTTGACAGTGGTTCTGTGGCTCACTGTAGCCTGTACTTTGATCACTTACAGAAGCCATTTGTCTCAGCGCAGCTTGACAGAGCTTGGCTTGAGTAGGTGGGGGGAAAGGCGACTAGCCGGACATCGGAAGAGCGGCTGTCTGACTAATTCAATGAGCTTTGATGGGAAACTCAGAGTGGGAGGCTCAATTTACTTTACCATTGCAGACTCGGTACATTTCCAGCCAGAGTTTGGTTAGTTTTCAGGGTCACAACCTCTCATCTTCTCTCTGAGCAGCTCTGGTGTCCTCAGATGTGACCAAAGGCACACTTCCTGGTACCGTCATCTGTGGAGTTGAGCTGTAGTCCTCATCTCTTGTAGCTTTATCTCCCTGCCAGATAGTTACGACAACATCTGGGGCCACAATTATTGAACACTTGCCAAAGTGGTCCTGAAGCTTGACGGGAAAGCATGACAGCGTGTTGGCATCAGCATTTGTCTTTCCTGGTCGGTAGTTTATGTCGAGCTGTCCACTACTTTTTCTCTGTGCTCTGCCTTTGGTAGGAGTCATTACCTTAAGGGCATAGACAATTGCTTCAACTGTGTCCTCATTGAGGTTTAAGCAATGCATTGTCCATTGTTCTCTCGGATCATCTCTGGAATGACATTAGACCCCAATAGCAGGCAGCCAACACAGTTCTGGCCAACTAAGACATGCACCTGCACAGTTAAACTTCTATGGTTAATACTCTATATCTCCAGGACTCCATATATCTATCCATCAAAGGGAACATTGGTGCCATTGGTGCCATTGCCAGTATTCTGTGGAACAATACAGAAACAACGCGAAAAGTGTGTACAGGTCAAGCATAGATTTATTCCTCAGGATGCATTCTCATTCATATTCTCTTGAGTGCAAAATTCAGTTATCAAAATAAAATAAGCATACATGATACATGGACCACTGAAACCTTATCAATACATCACCTATGCATTCATCCATCAATATCCTTGCATACAAACAGTTACCTAAGCCCTATGACACATTCACAATATCACTGACTGCCCTGAATCATAAACGATGTAGTGCATTGGTAAAGTCTCTTCTGACCCACGTAAATGACTACATTTCAAAATAAACCTCTTACCAATGTATACAGACATTTAATACTGCCATTACACAAATGTAATTCTGTACTAAGAGCTGTAATGAACATTAATGTGTATCAAATAATTGTAAACTGTGTCTGGTTCTAACTGCTAGTAAGGTGCCTGAAGGCAGATGCCGAGTCAGGAAACAGAACATCTCAGTACAAACACAAAAAGGTAAGTGTTGGCAGCTCAAGCGTAGATTTATTCTGCAGTACACATTCTCGTAGCTTGAGCGTTTCCCTATTGGCTCGTATGATGGATGACAGCGCTATCTATTGGTGAAGTGGGAAATCCACCTATAGATTATCTATTAGAAATCAGTTTACAATATATGAGATATTAATATTAAAAAAATAGGGGGATGGGGGTGTTTTTTTTATTTAACTTATAATTGAGGCCAATTCCACACCCTCTACATATAGTATTACAAATGTCTGTGTGTGTGTGTGTGTGTGTGTGTCTGACCTAGTGGACATTGTCTTCCTGGTAAATCTGGTCCCTCCAGCAGGCCTGCTTGTGAGCAGCAGCTTATCAGCTCCGACCAGAGTCGCCCTCACTCCCGACCACCTCCATCGCCTGAGAGGAAAATAAATTGCACCCATGCAGTTAATAAGAATTAAAAAAAAATAATATTGCGAGCGAGTCTCACGCAACCATTAAAAGTACCGCATAGAGACATCGTGGGGAGGGAGGGGTGTTGAAAGGGAGGGGATACTTTGGCATTAACTTGTTGGCACGGTGAGACGTCTCCCAGCATCTGGCAGGGTTCGACCTGCTCTTCGTGATGAACAGCGAAGGTGGCTTTCCCCTTCGTCCGCGAAGCCAAACAAACATTTATTTCCTTTGCGTATTGCTGCAAGTGTCATGGGTGCATATTGAATTCTTGACAACAGCGTGACGATGTCTATGGGAGGTAATTACATATTGAATGTTCTTTTTCTTCGTTCGGCTCCTGGAGGGGGGAAAATCCATCTGTTGCGCCACAAGATTGTATGGAGAAATCATGTTTCCTCGAGCCCCAAACACAGCCATTTACATTGATATCAAAACAGGTAGAGCGATGCAGCATATCTACACCATGGTGAATTAGCTGCCACCAACACCGCACATGAAATGGTTTCTGTGAAATAAGGAGGATGTGCTTTATACATACTTTATACATTATACTTTATTAAAACCAAGAAATCTTTCCTAAACATTCTAGGATTTCTTTGCATAGAAAGATTTTGGATATGAAAAATATGCACCTGAGTGTTACAGTATGGTGCACCCCCCTAAACCCAGCACACACATGCAAAATAAAGGACTTGTATAGTGTAAAAAGTGTGTTACTCCACTACCATACCAATGCAGTTTCCCTGGTTCTGCGGCTGTACTCGTCCACAGTGTATTCCTGTCATCTCGCCCAACAACAGTGTGTGTCCCTACCTTCGTCCGGACCCAAAACCTCCTGGGCCTGCGCCCTGAGGCCACAAATCTCTGCTGTGTGCGCGCCTCTGTGTGACTTGGGAAGCAGAGCTATTGTTCTCCGACGTAAGATGCTCCACTTCGGCCTGTGGGATTAGCGCTGGTAATGCGACGCCTTGGCAGGGACTGGCTTTCGGTCTTGCATATGTCAAACTGCGGCTGCAGTGCCGCAGCCAGCGTCAGGTTGTGGGTTGTGGGCATGGAGGTGGGGGAAGCCCCCTGGCCACGGCTCCTGCCTTACTACCACAACCACCACCATCCATGTCAGGACGACGAACACTACTACTACTACTATAATAAAAATACTGAAAACAAGGGTTCGACGGATATATGGGGCCGATATTGTTTTTTTATTACACATCAGATCTGGTCCAATCAGTGTCATCTATCTATGATATGATGGATACATGCAGTTTGATTCATCACATAATACTTGGTTCTCTATAGGAGGCCCTTAACCTGGATTCATTCTAATGAGAACAATACTTGTGATTGGAGGGGCGCTCCATGAGTGCCTATAACTGCAATATATGAACTTGTACCTCATAACGAAGCAAGCAAGGACATTTATTGCTTAGCAACCGGGAACGTTTTTTTTTTTGTATTAATAAAATTACAATTACAACCCCAAGCTTGTATCTTTGACTGGGTTTCAGTGGAGTGTTTTAGTGTCCTGTGATGCTCTAAATGCTGTTTCAGCGACGTTTCCACCCTGATGAGAATAAAACTCTGGGGGAAACACTGAAAACTGACAAAGGTCAAATTTAAAGATGATGTCTATCAGCTATTGGCAGCTTCAACCAAAAGCATCAGTATCATCCTTAAAAAACCCATATTGAGTCCTAGTCACTACCCCCTATAAGTAAGTCTACCTTTCAGCGTCGGTTGCACTTCTTCAACCAAGAGTTAAAACAATCAACTGAATTCGGCAAATTTAATTATGGCTTCAGTTTGACTCACTTTTGTTTCACGCGCCGTAATTGTTCTCAGATTACCTTCCCTCGTCATTTTACACAAACGTTTTGAAACGGGCGCTTCCGACACGCGTCCACTAATTGAAATTTATTGGAATGATACACTCGGCGTGCGCTCACTGAACAATGGCAGCTAGTTCGGGGGGG
>CABFOQ010054742.1:13514-25711 GCA_900660455.1 Gephyroberyx darwinii
CGCTCCACGTTGTGATCGCTCTCTCGTGATATCGAGCGACACCGCTCGTATCTGCGTCAGTCATTTGCTATTCAAACGCCATTTTTCTCGATGAGCACCAACGGCTGAGGCTGTAGGCGCGTTTTTTGGGGTTTTTTTTTGCTGCTGCAACCACAACACATTTATATCACAGAACCTCCAGACCACTTCTGCGGCGTGGGGAGTGTCAAAGTGCGCTATGTTCATATTCATTTCCCCCTGATTATGTCTTCCTCGTGTCTGTGATTACTCCCAGACAGTGCACCGGGGCCTGCTCATTTCAGAATACATCATAAACAATTTACACGTCATTAGTTTTGTTTTGATCATATTTGTTTGACAAAATGTCTCCCCGCATGGTGAGCGCTGGGGTTATTTACCCCATTTAGAGGCCCAGGGAACACCGTGCGGGGTGTGTTATGTTGCATTGTGTGATTAATTGTCATGGCTCTGTGCAGAACTTTGAAGAAAAAAAAAGGAAATGGAGATTGAATAAGACAGAGGGGAAAAGTATTGTGTTCTTGTATGTTTGTGTTTGTGCGTGTGTGTGAGAGAAGTTAACCGGGGCAGGGGGAGTGCTGCACGTGTTGATTGGTTTATTAATCTACGCCAGTAAGAGGATAGGCACTTTGTCATCAAATGCTAATGCAGGTGATTTAATGTATTTAAGCTGTCACGCAACAGCAACGTGCATCCTGCAGAGGACGTGCATCAACGAACGGCAGAAGGGTAAAAGGGCAACTCTGACAATATTTGTATGAATGTGTGCATATACAGCTCTGTAAAAAATTAAGAGACCACTCCAAATTTTTCTTAAATCAGCATCTCTACATGTATGGTAGCCATTCCATTCCAGTGTGAATTCCAACACAGACACAACTCATTCTACTTAATGAGGTACTGATAAGGTGATCACCCAAACCAAATCTTAATCAAATCTAACAAGGAAAAGTATAAAAACCACTGCTGTGGTCATCACTATCCTCTTGCAATAGGACCAGCTGGATAGCAAAAACAATGCTAGTAGTACCTCAAAAGTAATTGGAATCAAAAAATAACTATTGACCATGCCAAAAACATAAAAGTTTTGAGTGTGGAAAAGAAGGTTTCAATACTGGCAGTACTGGCAGTGTAGAGGACTGGAGTAATGAGTCCATTTTTCAGCTTTGCCCAACACCTGGTTGTCTAATGGTTAGGCGGAGACCTGGAGAGGCCTACAAGCCAGTGTCTCTCACCCACTGTGAAATGTGGTGGAGGATCGGTGATGATCTGGGGGTGCTTCAGCAAGGCTGGAATCGGGCAGATTTGTCTTTCTGAAGGACACATGAATCAAGCCACGTACAAGGTTGTTCTGGAAGAAAACTTGCTTCCTTCTGCTCTGACAATGTTCCCCAACTCTGAGGAGTGGTTTTTCCAGCAGGACAATGCTCCATGCCACACTGCCAGGTCAATCAAGGTGTGGATGGAGGACCACCAGATCAAGACCCTGTCATGGCCAGACCAATCTCCAGACCTGAGCCCCATTGAAAACCTCTAGAATGTGATCAAGAGGAAGATGGATGGTCACAAGCCATCAAACAAAGCTGAACTGCTTGAATTTTGAGTGGCATAAAGTCACCCAACAGCAAAGTGAAAGACTGGTGGAGAGCATGCCAAGACCCATGAAAGCTGTGATTGAAAATCAGGGTTATTCCACCAAATATTGATTTGTGAACTCTTCCTAAGTTAAAACATTAGCATTGTGTTGTTTAAAAATGAATATGAACTTGTTTTCTTTGCATTATTCGAGGTCTGAAAACACTGCATCTTTTTTGTTATTTTGACCAGTTGTTATTTTCTGCAAATAAATGCTGTAAATGACAATATTTTTATTTGGAATGTGGGAGAAATGTTGTCAGTAGTATATAAATAAAACAAAAATGTTAATTTTACTCAAACACATACCTATAAATAGTAAAACCAAAGAAACTGATAATTTGGAGTGGTCTCTTAATTTTTTTCTAGAGCTGTATATGATGTGCAAATGTGCATTGTATTTACATTAATTACAGATGACCTTGTACATATATATGTATATGTATCTATATACACTGTTGTGGTGTGTAGAGTAGCATTCTAAAATGGTGTGGATATAAAATGTAAATGATGTAAAAAAATGTTATATGGATTTTAAGAAAATTGCACATTTGTGTATGTTTTTGCATTACCAAATGTGGAAAGAATGTAAATAAAAAATAATAATAGAAATTATATTTTACTACATTTCTCTGTTCTATTTTTTCATCTTTGCTGTTTTCCCTGGCCAACTGCTTTTTGCAACAGACACTGAGAATAATGTGCTGGTCTTTGCTTGAGAATGTGTCACTGCAAGTTACACATCCCCAATCAACTTAGCCACCTGTTTTCATCGTCTCAGTCATTTTCTTTCCCTCTTCCCTGCCTCTACCTACTGCCTATTTCAGTCGCTAGCGCGTGGGCATCAGGAGTCATCCCAGCACGCCCTGCTGCACTGGTATTTCCAGATTTCTGGTTTTGCGGCAATCTATAGAATGTCAGAGGACTAATATAGGAGCCAGCTAGAGACTCCATGAGATGCATCCTAATCACTGGCCAAGCCTCCTGGCAAGAGTACTTGCGTTTCTATATATAGAAACGTAATGACATAATAATATTAAGGAGTCACAAACGAAATAATTTCATTGCAAGTTTTGCAATGCTCCAAGTTTTGAACCTTATTCATTGCAGACTGGGGGATGTGTTATGGTGAAGCCAATTGATTTTCACACTGAAATTAATATGGAGTTGAAAGGGACACCGAGGTGGAGAATTATGTTTTCTTTTTAAATATAAAAAGGAGAACTACTCTCGATTGCCGATTGATATAACACAATAATTATTCAACACAGTGCCTGAAAGCGTTTACATTTGCTACTCTTAAACACTTGGAAAGTAGGTCTCAACCAGGAAATATCCTCTGAGTGATGTGCTTTATGCTCCCGTTTGTTTGGAAGAACTGGGCAGTTAGCATGAGCAGCGATAGCCACCACGGCTGAACAGACAAAAGAGAACTACCTACAGAAACTCAATTATCACTTTAACCTCTCGGCTATCTCTGGACATGAGACTGATGGGCTTTTAATGTGAAGGAACACGTGGTCAACTTTGACCTGCAATGACACTCATGGCGACCGCAGTGCTGGTGGGGAGTGCCGGTAATGATTGCATGCATCTGTCAAACCCCGGGATAGCGTCGTGGTCTCAAATGAGAGTTTCCCACGGTGCAGCTGCTGACTACAGGCATTGTCAGCAATGTTATCAAGCTGAAAAGTAAAAGCCTGGAAAAAAAAGCCTGAAAAGGAAGAGACCAGCAGCAAAGCTCTGGAGTTTGACCTCGGTAAAAAAGCTTTACATTGCAAGGCTGCGGTTCTAAGGTTAAACATAGGGAGATTAACATTGAGGACGGTTGGGACACAAGTTTTCTCCACATAGCATTTGATGGTATTTCAAAATAAAATACAAAATATCAAGGTTCTGTATACCGAATGCAAAAAACTGAAAGCCTCAAACTATAACTGAGGTTAAATAAACAGAACAAAACTGAAGGCCAGAAAGAAACATAAAGAAATACACAACACTGGCTGGACCAAAATGTGTAGCTATATGGCAAATAGTACATAATCACACAGGAATAATTTACAGGATTATAATTCAATTGTATTATTATTATTATCATTGGTGTCCAATGTTTGTGAAAAGCAGTGAGAATACTTCCTCCCACAGAAAGTAAACTTTATTATTTTTTTCATCTAGAGGTTGCTATGTCAAATCAAAGTGGATGATGACTAATTATGACCCAAACAAATCAGAGGATGGCGATGAGCAGAGTTTTTGTCACCTTCAATCTGTTGAGTCGGAAAGTGAGTTTTGAGAGCCTGAAAGTCTCAGCACCTGGTAAAGTAATGATTGAGTCATTGGTATTGATCAACCCTATCAACCCCCCCAGATGTATTATGGCCATTTTGTGCACCTTTTGTATGGTGTATGAAAATCAATCAATGTGTTGTGTCATTATGTGGTTTGTGTATTATATAAAGTACTGTGCAAAATAAAAATTTGGTCTTAGATGTTTTATTTTTTATTTTCTGCATTAGTGTTTTACATTACATTTACAGTACATTTTTTGATATTTAGAAACTTTTCATTTTGGAAGCATCTTCGCTTTGCAGAATTTTTTTACATGTGCCTAAGACTTTTGCACAGTACAGTTTCAAGAAAGTTCAAACATTTCAAGAACTACTTGAAGATGAACTTCAAGAACCCTGTCACTGGCATCACAGGTCGATGAAAGGAATCATTGATTTGCTGAGGTGAAAGCATGAGAAGTCCATTGAACAATTTTAATTAGATATAGGTTATACAACTATAAACTTTATCTTGTCGCATTTAGATTTTAAATGTAGGCTAGGCTACACATATATTTAAACAAAAAAATATTTGATTTCATTCATCACTTTTAGCCCATAGGGCAGAGAATACTCCTGATGATATTATGGGCTACTGTTGTGTGGTGCAGCATGCGCCAAATGGTTCATCATTTTGATTTAAAATGTGGAATTAAAATAGATGATCATCAGTTAATTTATTGTCAACAAATTGCATCTTCTCCAACATCACTGAACCCCATTCCTTCATCCTCAATGCATCAATCACCTTCCCTCAGATATGCTTAGAACAGTGCCAGATTACTGCATAAGGACTACAGTATATTAATGTAGCTTCCAGCGTAGGAATTTGGTGTAGCCTAATAATATATATTATACTGGTGAAAGACAGCATTATTTATTTCTTCTTTTCTTTCACAATAAGGGCCAGAGTTAAAAGGAAATGCTAATGCTTTTGCTGTTGTGGAATGAAGCGCATTTAAATGAATACTTTAGGTAAGACTGCGGTCTCTGTCTACAGTGTTGGATCTTGCAGAATATATCCTATTTAGTGTTATTTTAATATTTAAAGTCTCATATTGCAGCTTTAAAATGCATAAAATAAGAGGTGATGGTGCAGGGGAGCAGTATGTGCAGACTTTATGTGCAGTTGGTGGTGCATCCGTCACAGAAGGGAAAGCTTATGTCTGCATATAAAGGACATAGCACTCAAAGTGATGTCCCAATTTTAAGCTTTTCTTTCATGGCAAATTAAAAGCCTTCCTCTGACAAGTGAAACATCACCACTGTTCGTCTCACATTCAGCCCTCCAAGAGCCAATGTAGTGACACTAATTGTGTACTTCCACAGTAAGAACCCACAGGAGAAGTAGGGAAAATTGAACATGACAGCAATGGTAAGTAAATAAAGTAAATAGGATCACTTGACTTAAATTGAGACATACTAGCGAATACGGTCTATTTCTGGAGACCAAGATATGATCTGCATCCTATTTGTGAATGTTCCCAGCATTTGCTGCAATGCCATTGAAGCTCAGTATGCTACAATGCTAAAAAGTAATGCTTGCTATTGGAATTAGAAATTTTTTCAACTGTTTTTTAAACTTAATCTCACTTTTTGTGCTTGTGATATTGTGCTTTGTGTGTTGCTTCCTCCTTAGAATATTACGGTATTTTTCAGTTTTAGCATTATATTAGTAAAAAATCAAAAATCCAACAAGTCCATAATTTTACAACATATTGCATACACACAGTAAATTTCAGTGGTCACCAACTTTTCCAAGGCCAAGATCACAATCTAAGGTTAACAAAGGCAAGATCTACCCCTCAAAACACTAAGGGCTCTATTTTCATGAATCAATGCCACACGACAAAGCACAGTCTTAAGGCTAGTGGCCACTGATTTTTGGTCATTTTGTGGCCAATGATATAAATAGTGCATTTTATTTAAATAATGAGCATTGCATTAGCATTAGCATTGCTGGAAACTAAATAAATCCAAACAAAGTTATAAATGAATCCAAAAAAAGTTATTGATAAATCTAAACAAAGTTATAAATAAATTTAAAAAAAAGTTAACAACGCTAAATTATGCCAAGCAAAGTTAATAATGCTAACAATGCTAAGCTATGCCAAAACACAGATTGCATTTTGGTTAAATGCAGGACAAGATACAACACAACAAGGCTAAAACACAAGTGTCAATCTGCAGTTGTTTTTTTTTTCATTTACTTGGGCTGACCAAATGCAAAGACCTGTACCCCCTTGATTCTGCATTTTATCAATGGGAGGCCCAGCAAGGAGTTTATCCATTCTCACCAAGCAGCAAGGGCTGGAGTTGAGGAAGGTTACCCATCTCCAAAAAAAGGTGAAGCATTCTTTGAATACATATAAACAATAAGAGTTTATATTGGTGAAGTCATTGATTTCCACGAGGAGATGTGAAAACCTGGAGTTAACTCGCGCCACAATGGAGGACAACAGATTCAGCACGAGAGGTAAGACACATTTCTTGTCACAAAAGTCATTTACATGAAATTCATGAAGCTTTGGAATTATGGTATTGATAAACTGGACATCTTTGTAAACTCTCTCAAGGTGCAGATGTTTTCTATAGTGTAAAGGGCAAAATCACAGAATTCAAGTCCACTTAAAAGAAGTTGTACTTGGATAATGGGATGTCTTTTTCATTTTTGACCATATAGAACTTTTGAATGTTTGAGGTTGCCTCTGTCTTGCCGCAAAAGCACACTTAAGCTCAAATAATCTAGTTTTGACATTATCACACATGATTGCAACTGGTGGTAGCTCAGGTTGTAGCAGCAAGCCAGCATCATGTAGATGGTGATGAGGATATTTCTGTTGACATAGCTGCTTTTCCCTTGGCTCATTAGCAGACCAGTAGCTTGTAGCCTAAGCAGTGAAGCAGTAAAGCAGTTTTGGATAATAAGTGGATTGTCTCTTGTCATTTCTATCCTTTTGATTACCCTTCTAAACTCAGATTGCATCCTCCAGGCTGAAGCTCTTTGCTTGTTGATTTTGGTGTGCATATATCTGGAGAGAGGGACACAGGGTTGTTGTTTGTACACAAGGAAGATATGGATGGAGATGATGTCAACTTGCTTAACAGTGGGGGGTACGGGAAGGAAAAATACAGTCATGTAAAAACAGAGACACATTAACACAGTGTGAAGCTAAATACTTTATGCCAAAGTCATAATAACAATTGCAACTGGGCTTACATTCTTTATTGAATTCACTTAGCCACAATTAGAATTTACCTCCAACTCATAGTTCATTGATTTGTAATTGGCTGTATTATTTACTACATTGATCTGTCTCCCAAATCATGATGTTTATGAACTTGTGCTTGCAGAGGCAATGGAAGAACAACCATTAGTGGATGAGCAGCCACTAATGGATGAGCAGCCACTAATGGAAGAGTAGTCACTGACAGACAAGAATAACTTGATTCCCACAGAGAAGCAGCCAGGAGAGCAAGAACTGTAACAACTAAATATCTTACTAGATCAGAGATGCTGAAATTGCTACATTGCAAATAAAAAAAAAAAAGCAGGTTCCAACTGATTGAAAATTTCAGAGCCACTGCGACAGCTTTTGCTTGTTCTAGATTTTGACTTAAAGGGTCTGGATTTCAGATTTCAGATACCTTAAAGTACTGTAGGCATGCTGTTCAATTCATGAGTTGATTACATATTTGGGGTGCTTGGCCCCATAGAGACACAATAATTGCCAGAAAATTGTAAGAAATATCTTTCTGTGACTGCACAGAGCTAAGAATTAAGAAGCCAATTCATTGATGCTGCAAAGCCAAAGCACACGCACAAGAATGCACAAGCATGCCACGAGCACCTATGGTTTAGATCATTCATCAACAACCAAAGCTTTGTGATGATTCATGTTACAAAAGAGACCATAAGCGGAAGTTTCGTGGCATTTTGTATGCCATAAATGAGCATCCATTTGATGTGAGATCCAAAATATGAATGGGCTTTTTGAAAAATGCCAAAAATAAGGGTTGTGTTGAACAGATACCCTCGAGATGTACTATGTTTTGTTCCAGGGTTTAGAATGCATCTTCTTGCATCATCTTTGTAAATTTCGATCTTTTAGAAACTTTGAAAATAGATGCTAAGTTTGCTAAGGAAATACTAATCATCAAGGTAAGTGGACTACATTGAACAAGTTCCTTTAACTCTCTTCTACACATTTTGTGTTGCTAGATCTCCATCTCCTGACTAGTATATCCAAATTATTACGATTTTTATAGTATTGCACTGAATAGTTATTATAGTTGTTAGCTAACCACATCAAATTCATATTTCATATATTCACCATTCATATTTTCTATAGGGATTTTGGACAATAAAACAAATAGCAGATAACTTTACAGCCTGCAAAATTATGTCAGACTTTGCCACTCTATAATAGATAAGTCATTTAAGTCAGGATCATTATGGAATAGTGCTATAAAGCCAGCTAGCACACAAGGCGTTGCTTAGGCCTCTGGTAAATGAATGGATGGAGACATAATTTCCTTGCATACCATTTAAATTAATTGTAAATATGCACAGTTTTTTCCTTTCTTTTAAATTGCAAAAGGTTGTGAAAGTTGTCTGAGCCACATCCTCTGATAATGACTTGACTTTTCTTGTCACTGTATGACAACACCTTGTACAATTTTGATGTCACATTTGTTTTTGAAGTCTTGTAACAAAGTGCCCATGCCAACAAAGTGCCATTGCCTTGACTTATCAGAGCCTGGTTCATCCCAATTCGTAAGTGTAATGTACGTTTGGAAATGTAAGTTCTGTGCTGTGCTCAGTGGTAACGCGAGGTCATACGACACTGAAGCAGGGACATGCAGACTGGAGAAGAAGTGACCCAGCTGTTGGTACCACAGAGCCGTTGGGAAATTATTTTAGAGGCGGCTCATTATAACCCAATGGCCGGACACCTGCAGACAAAACAGTGATGCCAGATAATGTCCCATTTCTTTTGTCTGGGCATTCAAGCAGAAGTCCGTCGGTTGTGTCATACCATGAATGCCAGTTGGTGAATCCACCAGCCACCCCAAAAGTGCCATTGTGCCCCCTACCATTAATAGAGGTGCCTTTTGAGCGTATTGGTATGGACCTCATTGGATCATTAGTGGTGGCTGGTGCATTTTTCTCCAGGGGGGGCTATACTAAAAATCAAGCAAACATGTACTAATGATTAGGTATCATCAGTGTATTGAAATAAATGAATACATTTTTGTGGCTTAAAATTTACTTTTTGTACATAAATTTTGCCCTTCTCTCCTTGAGAGATGCAAATTTCTCAAGGACTCTATGGCACCACAGAACTTGACACAATTTATTATTTTAGACGTGCCTGTTTACTTTCCCAAACATTTGTTTTTTTTGTTTTTTTCTGATATGTGCTTTAAATCATTCAAACCTATCTGAATCCATGCTGGGTCTGATTCTGTCGTTTGAAAAAGGATGCAGGCAAAGCAAAATAAAGCATTGGTGTCACTACATGCAGTTAGCTAAGCCTTCCTACTAAACCAGCTCCTTGAAATCGACCGAGTATATTGTCTCATTCTGGCGCATTTTATGTCACATGTACCACGAGCCACTCACTCTCTGCTGCCACCCAAGGGTTGGTGGTGTGTAAATCAGCAGCATCAGATAAATGTTGTTGGGGCACAGGTTCCCTGCTTCTATCTCTTCCAAGCTCCTATTTCTTGAATTGAGAGGAGTGAACTGCGCTTGTACAACTTAGAACGAGAGTCAATGGTTTCTTGCACCCCAGACCGGAAATACGTGACCTAGCAGTACAACGTTTTTAATCTACATTTTATTGCAGATTATACATTTTATTCACTAACTATATAATATTTACCTCGCTCATTTAAAAAATATTTATTTCAAACTAATTTTTTAAAGTCTTATTCAATGAAGTCTAGGATGTGGGGAGTGGTGGGGTGGTGCCCTTGCGCCCTCTATTGGCCAGCTGCCACTGGTCATTAGGCTGTAGGAGACAGTGGTATAGCTTTGTATTAGTCTTAGTTGACTATGCAATGTGATTCCCAGAAGTCACGCCTGAGTGACTCCCAGTTCCTATCATCTCCTATCATATCATCTCCCGAGTCGGAATCCTGAAAGAGATTCTCACTGACCAAGGCGCATCTTTTATGTCACAAACACTGAAAGAACTTGTTGGGCATTCACGCCATTTGAACAAGCGTGTACCATTCCCAGACCGATGATCTGGTGGAGCAACACTGAAGAACATGATCTGTAAATTACACAATGTTCGTCGGAATTGGGATAAACGGTTGGACCCTTTGTTGTTTGCAGTAGGGATGGTTACCTAAACCTCCACAGGATTTTCGCCCTTTGAATTGCTGTTTAACAGGAAACCATGGGGTGTCTTGGACATAGTTAAAGAAAACTGGGAGGACGGTCCAAGCACCAGTAAAAATGAGATTCATTACATTACAGTAATTTACGCTTTTATCCAAAGTGGCTTAATAAGTGCATTCAACGTAAGTAGTCACTAGAAATCGTGAGTGCATTTACCCTCCTAAACAAGCATCTAAGAGCATAACCTTGTTTGCCAGATTGTCGAATGTCTTATTTAGCTTTCCCACATTTCATGTCCTGGTCTACCGGTTACCTGACCTCTGTTCTGCCTGACTCTGCCTTTTCTGACCCTTGCCTAGTTTGTTTGCCTATATTGCTTGGTTTACACTCCAGTAAAGTATTGGACTCACACACCATCTGCCACCTTGTGTCTGCATCTGGGTCCAACTTTACTTGCCCGTTACACTATCAGGTTACTCGGTCTGACAGGGGTGAGTCTCCACAAATCTACTACCTCCTAAAAAATGGAGGGAGGCGGTGCCAGTTTCTCTGGTTATGTTGGTGATGGAGAGAGATGGGAGAGTTGGGTCCAGAGGTTCCAAAACCGGCCAATCAGACCTTGACCATTTCTGATAACCATCAACCAGACAGTGGATGTAGCCTTGCTGCAGCATCAATTTGCTGACATGTTTTCAGTATAATCAGCACATACAATCAGCACAATAGTAGTACTGGTTAAAGTATTGGCCAAAGCCCTAAAGCCACCTGGGCTTGAACCCCTAATAGATTTATTGCAAACAGTAGTAGTTGATCTACATGGGTTGAACTCCTATAGTAATATTAAACCAGCACAACAATAGTAATATAAACCAGCACAAAAATAATAGTGATTCAGCCCGAGGGGGGGTACCTCAGTGGTACCTCAGTGGCAACAATTCAACCCAGAGAAGGGATTTTAAATGAAATTTCAATACTTTGTCTCCCTAAAATAAACTCCGTGAAACCCACAGGACTTGCACAACAGTAACTATAGGCTACAAGTACCATCTACAAAGGGGCTTTTGCCTCAATAAAGAGTAGTAGTATCAATGCACCAAAAGGAAGATATCTGGGTGAGAACGGTGACGTGTGACTCCGTGGAACATCAGAATTTGCGTCACTTCCTGCAAATTGCCATTGACTTGGAATTCCCACTCTTGGAAGAGAGCTTGAACAATTACTAATACATATTTCATTAATAAAGTAAAGTATCATTCAAGATGCTACAGAGGAATTACCCCATAAATCATCTCTCCATATAGATTTGATTTGAGTTGCAGGGTTTATATGGGAGAGATGTGGGGGGGATTGCCTGTCATAAACCTGATCATAAACCTGTAATGGTATTACTGGTTAGTACAATTGGATATAATACTGGTTTCTTTAGATTCAATATGACTAATGATTCAAATATATTAGTTGCAAATTCAAACCTTTTTGGGAAGTTTTACATATACAACAGGACATTAGGGAAAACAGCACAATGTTTTGGTTTTATTTCAAACAAATCGGTTTATCTATGTCCATTGAAATTGAAAAATCATGAGGGACAGGTCAAAATGGCCAACTGCCAACTGGCCAATGGCTTTGAATGCTTTCTGTATGAATTTAAACAATACAGCCCCATTTTAGATTTTATACAAAAAAATATAACGGCAATGGCTAAGTTATAAGACGTTTGTAAATTAAATTTGTTAAAAAGAAAACACATGACAGCCACTTACGTCACGCCAGGGGCGCTTCCGTCGCACCAGGGACTTGTCTCCGGCGCTGCAGCTAGATACTATTGGAAAGAAGACGCCGTTTTATTCAAAGATTATCGCCTG
>CABFOQ010054743.1:0-11563 GCA_900660455.1 Gephyroberyx darwinii
ATATGAGAAATGAGAACATTTCCAGGTGAACATGTACATTTCCCAACTCCATTGCATTCATTAATACACAGGACAAGATGTTACTATCCCTTGTGCCATAATCCAAGGTAAACACATATAGAAGGTAAATTCAGATAAGATGAAACACAAAACAAGCGAGTGATATAACCACCATCAGATGCAACACCATAGCAGACATCAGGCTACACCGTCATAGATCTATAGTCTTTCCAACAGCCATAGCCAACAGCGGTATGCGGCACGTCATTGGGGTTATCAAGTGGGCACCTTCTTTCACCGATGTTTTGTTAAGTTAGGCCCACGACACCTCAAGAAGGCTTAACTGTGTATTCCAGCATCCTGGAAACACACCCCTCTATGCCACCACCTCACAACTCCCTTTAACCCTCACCATCTAATGCCTGCCATCAACCTAGCCTAGCCTTGGTTAGCCTTGACCTAGTCATACCAGACAACACAGCTAGTCAGTGTGTGTGAGTGCGAAGGATACGAACCCTGATAGGGTAAGGGGAAGGGGGTTGGGGTGGGATAGCCCCAGTTTGGATACGGTCCCGGGTTAGGGAAAGGGAAGGTCGTCCCTGGTTCGGGTACGAGGAGTGTGTGTGTGTGTGTGTTTGTGTGCACCATGCCTATCCTTGGTTAGCCTATCCTAGCTAGCAGCACAGTATGACACAACACACTCCCATAAATACAGCCAAACAGTGTTATGCTACACTACTTTATTCTGCTCAGTGCTACAGTTCAGTGCTACACACAAGGTCACATAACCCAGCATTTAATATTTAAATATTAAATGAAACTTGGGTAAATCTTTAACTGAGTATTGAATTGTGCCAGTCTGCCACCGTGACTGTTCAGTGTGTGGGAACTTATTCTTCACAGTCATTTGATAACCACCCTATTAACTATGTTTATTTCAAAACATCAAAATCCATTATTCCTCACCTGGGACACACTACATTTGAAATGAAAAGTGAATAATATTCATGACTAACCATCTTCATGTAGTGCTTTGACCACTAGATGGAGACCTTATTCACAGATGAAAGCTCCTAAATACCAGCCTTCAGTAATGGTCCATGAAACATAGGAAAAAATGAAAACATTTTTTGAGAGAACCGGTAGAGGTCATCAAAGCCAAATGGTAAGCAGGATTGTATTATGTAATATACAATTATACGTTATTATATTATTATATGTACATATCTGGCTTTTGCTCATAGGCAATTTGGCATTATTACACACTCTCAGTGCCTGGCATCAAACCAGCACGTAGAATATAATGTCAACTAGTATACTATTCAAACTAATACTTTGTTATGTAAAATGTTTGGGACCAATTATGCCTGCTCAAACCCAAAAGTCAGTCAAATTCCAAAGGGACAGTGATGGCCTTGCTTTACAAAGCTTGCATAGGGTCTGTCTTGACTATTAAATTCATCTCCTGGATCACAGGACTCCAGCTTTGACAGTTTGATCTCTACAAGAGGCAAATGGAGAAGAAGGTGAAGTCCGCCCTGTACCAGAGAACAGGACATGCCAATCAAGTGTTCGAGTAAGAAATTGAGACAGAGCTTGCAGACCATATAAATAATAATATAATAATATAAATAATCCAGCGGCCATGTTTCACGGTGAGTGCAAGTTGCAGGAAAAGGCAGGAAAAGTGTGCATTTGTAAAATAAGCAATAATTAATCATCATTTTCTTGGGAAATACTTACCATCACCTTCACCTGAAACTAGCATATATAGAGAAGCACCCACAAAATGACAATGTGGAATGGCTATTGTTAAAAAAAAAAGTATCAAAGGGGGCATTTATTTATATCAAAATCTTAGCTTTCATTTGTTATGTTAATCTCAATGGTTCAATAAAGGATAAATAAAAAGATGATTGGTTCAACCATTTCAAATAGGCCCGGTTCTGTGAGGGGCATTGCAGCCAAATTTGCACTTGATTTTGTTCTGAAAAAATCAAATAGTCCTTGTTGAAGAAAATTGGCCTTTGAGGTTGTGAACTTTAAATAACTTTAAATAAAACCTTTAAGAAGTTAGTATTCAAGTTGTCTTGCTTTGATATAGAATTAGATAAGGTGAAAATATTCTGTTTTACTTCAGCATAATCACTGGCACAATTTACCCCCATGTGGCTCAACTTATCCTCTCCCCATGCTCAATTTACAACTCATCTGGGGCAAGTTCAGCCAAGAGACCACTTTTTTTTTGGCAAGTCATATTTTCAAAAAATCCTATTTTAGATCTAATGTGATGATTTCCAGGGATGCACAACATCCTGAAATATATGTACATATCTTACTTGGAGACATTACTGTCATGCACTCACTATTTAGACGCCTCAAGTAAGTGGCTCAACTCACCCCACTCTCCCCTACTCCTCAGAACATCAGTCTAGGCAGACAGTGAGGTTAACATGGGGTGGCAAACCCCCAAGACTGAAGTCTGAGCGGGAGAAGTCAACCCTTTTTACTTTATAGGGCCTCCCATAAGACATCAGCTATGCCTCCTTGATTTGGGTAAGCTGCATTCAAGGTTCCTAGTGTTACACTGGGATGTGAGTGCTGGCTGTCCCTGCCTAGCCTCCCTGATGTTGAGCTGGCAGGTGTACATGTCTGGTCACAGTATAGTGGTTCATAACCTTTACATAAGATATCATATGAACATTGTACTAGAACACGTTGGCCCAGCACAGCAAACTTTACTCAACATATCAGTTTAGTATGAAGAAGCAGTGAAATTGTACAATAAACTTCAAATAATCAAAGGAATCACATGAAGTATGTGTTTCAATTCACATGGTCGAAATACAACTTTTTTCCAGTGAGGCTACACGGCATGACTCAAATATAGCTGATGTATTACTGTACCATATTAAGTTAAAGGACATTTTCATGTGATGTCCTGTTGGCCTGAGAGTAGGCTGGTCTAACTGTGCCATGTATTTCAGTATGGCTCAATGTTTGGAACTATATGAACGTTGCTGGAAAACAAGACGGAGCTCAGCTGACTTTCACCGGATAAACAAAGGTTAAAAATAATAACTTGCAGCCGCGGTAGCCTATAGAGCAGAAGCAGATACCTCCCCGGCTTCCTGTCGTCCTGCCCCCTTCACCAGAAACAGCCGCATCATCATCATCATGTTCTTGACGGAGGACACACGCTAGGCTAGCTGATACTGAGGACCAGGGTCCCAGCAGCAAGCCTCACTGGGCGGAGACAAGGTCGTGTCCCTGACTAAAGGTGAGTAGATGTCCCGTTATTGTCTTATAACATAACACTTATAACAATAAGTATTTTAGCATGTGCTGTACTGTAACAGCAGCCTACCATGTTTTGTTTTACTGATGTATGACAAGCTAGTTTACAGTATCTGTTATGATGATGAAGATCTGTCTCCCCCTGGGTGGGGAGGATGATGCAGTGGAGCACCGCTCTACAGAAGCTGACGTGGTGGACATGCCGCTCTGTCATGTCACGTCACACCGGAGCTCCGTTAAAAAAAAAACCCCGAGCCGTTAAACGCTCCAGTGGTTGTCGGCAAAAGGCGCAGATCCCGTAAAACAAGACTCAAGACATTTCTGAATTGATAGGCGCCGCTCTTCAGTTCGGCGTACATATGGTTCACCAAGCAGTCCCGCGTGAACACGTTTACATTTTCTTTAATTGATTTGTTCGCCATGTCAAAGAGCGGTGGCTAATGCTTCAGAAAAGTATTTGAGTTTTACGAGCCGTGTAATTTTGCCGATTAGTAAAGCAACATTAAACCGACAGATTTGGGGGAGTTTGCATCTCCATACAAGAGATAACGAGATAACGGTAATATTAGACCAGCGTGTATCTGCAACCGCAAGGTAGAGAATGCATTCAACTATTATTTTAACATTATATAACCGTCGTGTTAAATAGATAGCCTTTTTGCTGATGTACGCATGCCCAAGGCGCATTGGTATCAATTTATCATGAGGTAGCTGAGTGCCTGTGTCCCACTAGTCACTAAGTGGAAGATTGGGCCAGACCAGTGTCAAGCGAGAGAGAAAAGGGCACTTCCGGTCAAATTTTCAAATTAAAACGCCTGCTTTTTTTTTGGAGTCGTGTTTCACCGCGAGAAGGAATAACTAAATAAAGGAGGAAGGTGATGAGGAGGAAGATGGTAATGATGATGGTGTTGGTGATGAGGAGGATGACGGTGATTGTGTTAGTGACGATTACAATGTAGTTGTAGTGTTGCTGGAGCTGTGTGGGTGTCCTAAGGCGAGCTCAGGGAGCACAGAAACCTCCCGTGGAGCAGAAGGGCAAAAGCTTGCTTGATCTTGATTTTCAGTATGAATACAGACTGTGAAAGCGGGGCCTCACGATCCTTCTGCATAGTCAGCAATTTGTGCTCTCTCTCTCTCTGTCTCTCTCTCTGTCTCTCCCTATTCTGCCCTCTCTCTCTGTCTGTCAGGGATAAACACATAGTAACAGGTCAGAGGTAAACATTTCAACCTTGGCTGGTGAATGTTTATTTACATGGAGATTAGCTGGAAAAGGCAACAACCCTGGCCATGAAGCATGTACTTAATAAGCCAAATAGCCATGAGACTTACTAGCGCATTTCCATCAGCTGGGTTGAAATGAATAAAAAGGCCTCCTGAATGTCAATGACAGTGACCTCCCCCCTTCCAAACGCAAGGCGGCAAACTTTTGTGCGGCAAAGTTGCTAATAATAACCTTGAAGTCCTTGAAGTGGATGGCGAGGTCGTCAAGCCCCTCTTGGCTCATTGTGGAGTGCATGTAGTTCTTGATGAGCTTCATTTTGTAGAAGGCGTGCTCACCTCCGGCCACCGTCACCGGGTGCACAGCAGGATGCACCGATATACTCTGAAGCTGCAATCAGTATATTTCAACAACACCTGCCGCTGCTGCTTTGCCTGCTCTTTTTTATAAACATTTGATTGGCCAAACCATTTTTATGGGACAATGTTCCCGTTTGACCCTCCACCGACGGCGGCCATGATATGTAACACACCCATCGACAGCCATATTGGAGGTCCTCAGCTCTTGGACAACAGTGGCTGTTAACAGCGATTTTTATATCAGATGTCTGACAAGAGAAATCATTCTAGTGTGGTGTGAGTTTCCTCAGTAGTCTGTAAAACCTGCAATGAAACCTGCCTCACCCTGCCTTGAAGGAAAATTCCACCCTCAGATCCTCTTACACTGTGATATATCATCAATCTGCATTCTGGGAGTTATTTTGTGATGATGTTCATTGTACTCACAAAATACACCACTAAACAATAAAATGGACAATAGCTGTTTTTTAACAACGTTAAATTGTTTTAGGGTGGATTTTTCCTTTAAGGTGCTGCAATCTTTAGTTGTTTAGCAAGTTTTAGTGTGTGATGGTCTAAATGCTGTTTCCACCCACCATGAAAAGAAGAAAACTGGGGGGAAACACTGAATGATGATACACCATTGCAAACTTTCCAGTCCACTGTCATGGCAGCCCAATCTGCGGTGTCACCAGTCTAACATCTTGCATCTCTCTAAAAGTGAGGTCACATAAAACAACTTTAATGCCAATGTATTTGTTGCGTGGCAGCTTATTAGACATTCCATTCATTTTAAATTATCATCAGAATTACTTCTGGAGGGTTTAAGGTTGAGAAAATGGGTGAGAAAATCCTTGGCAAAATATGTCACAGTGCTGGACACACTGTTTGATTGACAGGTGATCTCTGGGAGCTTCAGTGCAACTTTGTTGATGTGAGGTTTTTCTACAGGATGGCGGAGAAATAACTGTATGCAAGCAGGATGCACCATCACCCGCCTAAATCCATTAATTCTGCAGTTGAATTGGATGACCTTATTATCAATTGCTCCGATAGCAGTACATGGTGAATAGCTCCACACACATACAGACTATCTCTTAACTCTCAATGTTTCTATCAATTCAGTTCACAGGATTTTCCTTTCCAAAGCAGTTGTACAAGATAAGACAAGAAAAAATAGGTAATAAATTGAATTCTCTAAATATAACTTATCAATTGAACTTTAACCATTTAAGACACTGTGGTATTTCAGTTCGATTATTGAAATTACACATGCACTCTACACACACACACAGGTTTTTACCAGAGCTGTAATGTACTTGAGTAATTGTACTTTGTTACTATACTTAAGTACTATTTCGGGGGATTTCTCTCTCTCTCTCTCTCTCTCTCTCTCTCTCTCTCTCTCTCTCTCTCTCTCTCTCTCTCTCGCTCGTGACAGCATGCAGACTATTATAGATCTCTGCTATGTCACAGAGTCCTATGAGGTAATGACTGGCACACATACACATATACACACACACACACACACACATTCCCTCATCCTACTCAGACTCACTGCATTTCTTGCTTTTTCTATGCTGAGCAGTTCCTTGACCTAGGTCGTAAAGCACAAAACTCACACACAGACACGTCACAGGGAGGTGTAACTGTCGAGGTCATGATAATGCTGAGTCACTGCTCCTCTCTGCTCTAATCCTCCTTAGCCAGCGTCTGTGTGTGTGTGTGTGTGTGTGACAGTATGCATCGTTTCTTTCCGACCAATCTGTTTCTTGCTGCATTTGTCTCCCTCACATACATCCACCTATTTGTCGGCCATTCACATAAATTGGCGTCAGTTGGGTATGGCGAGGTATATCTTTGCTAAGTGAGTTGAAATGTAATCTCGTAGTTGAAATGTAATCTTGGCTCACCAACAGTCCATCACCCATCAGCTCTATTTATAAATATCATCTGGTCTTTTGGTAAAAGCGTCACTAATGGTTGAACCACAAATTGAACCGCTCTAAACATTGCTTGGTGTGAACATGCCCTTAGATCAGCCTACACAAGCGCCTGTAAAATCAGTTTTGGGATTGAGAGGAAAAATTCAATTGGAAGTACAAGTCCCCAGAGGAAAGTCTAGTCCACTTTGGTTAGTACTCACCAGAAGCCCACTGGGGTCTCCCTTAAAGGTACTAGTAGACGTATTTGATAAAAGCTTATCCATCAAATATGTTCTTTCTTGTCTTTTCTTTCCTTCTCCCAAACTTTTTTGGTTTACTCCCACTGAAATTGAAATAAAAATGAGTACAGTATATGGTATATGGTATCAGTCACTCAGTTTTTGCAAATGTTACAAATGCAACTTTTTTTTTTTTTACTTAGGTAAGTGCTTTTACTGCTATGTACGTAAAAGTGAGTAATAATCCTACTACTAGTCCACTATTTCAGTATTCTTGCAATCTTATTTACAGTGTGCTTAAGTCTGTTTATGTGTGTGCTGGTCTTAAAGGATAAGGCGAGCTGAGTCATATGAGTGTGTGTGTGACCCTTTACCCTTTTAAAGGAAACAGGAAATGGTTTTACTATGGCTGAGAGAGAAAGGACATTTTTAACACAGTCGCAAAATGATTTATGTAATGAGTATGAATTCCATTTAAGATTAGGCAACTAAAACAATCTGTTATGGTTAGCATCACAGTAGAAAACACAGTAGAAAACACAGTAGAAAACTTATTCGGATGAGTTGGGAATTGAACCCAGTTGTCCACATAATCCTTGCATGGTGGGGAAACCTATTTCTCTCACTTTGTCATACACAGAGCATATGATTTGAATTGTAAGACATGCTCATTTCATAAAATTTAATTTCAGACCAAACTGTTTATAAAACCTTTCCAAAGAAGAAAGATATTAACAACAAAATGTGCTGCTGTAAGCCACTCTCCCACTCTCCCTCCCATGTTTCCTGTTACTCTCCAGTGTATACTGTCTGATGAAAACATTGCATTAAAAATAGTTTTAGATGAGAAGCGGGGGGAAGGGAAGGAGAGAGAAATGCTACTAAGTAGGGATAGTTTTTGTGTCTCATGTTGTAGAAACGCAGATGACAGTGCTGTGAATTCCAGTACTCTGACTGTCTTTGAACAGAGCATCTAAAATATAATGTATAGTAAAATAAACTAAAGTATACTGTCCAAGTAAAATAAATGTTTGAAGGGAGGGCAGTTCCCAGTCCTCTTGGAAACTATCATTGGAGTGGTATGTTACTAATTGTTATTAATCCTTTTTTTTTTTAGCTGAGCAGAGCCTTAGGAGAAGCACTGGGCATGGCTTCTGCTGTTTTGATGATACCATTATGAACCTGTTCTTTATATATTTAACTCTTAGCACCTGGCACACTAATGCATAGTAAGCTTTGTGCATTATCCTCACCCTGTCTTCCCCAAACAAGGCCTGTACTGTAACAATTTACCTTTAAGACATTTAGACATCTGTAAATTAAAGGGGCATTTAGTAATTTATTACTTTTTATCAACCTCTATCAGCAACCAAGGGATTGCAACAACATCGCCAGGTCTCTGGCACAGCTTACAATGGCCTGTAATGGACACAAATAATAAAGTCACATTTTCACCATGTAGAGGGGTAGGCTAGCTAAATGGCAGAGATCCAACAAAAACATATGGTGGAGAGGTAACATGTCACCATGCAAAAATACTGGAATAACAAGACTAGGTGTTGGGCCGTTCTGGTGTATGGCCAATGCACCTATGTTTCATCTTATGCTTACAGCAGACATAGTTTAGCTAATGCACTTAGGTAGTGGGCAATGATACACAGAAGAATGGGAATCAATGGGAGAGAAATACGATTGCAGTGTATTCATGCATAGTTTAGTGACCGTGTCAAAATAAAACTTGGCTGCTGAGAGTGTGCGTGATGTAATTTAACGGAGAAGCTCTGTTAAGAGGAAGGAAAGTATCAGGCTTTTGACCAGGTGTGAAAGCTGGTTGTTTACGGTAATTATACCAAGCTATCGCAATTAATTTGTGATAAATGTGGCACCTTTAATAGAGCATACACTCAGCTCTACATGCTGTCACAAGATAAAACAGCGGTAAAAAATAAAACCAGTGCTGTGAAGACAAGGTTCTTGGGGGACATACAGCCCAAGGGATTAATAGCAAATGGACAGCGTATGGCCAAATGATTAAAGAGACCGTGCTTCAGCCAAGCAGCTTGTGTTCAAGCCCTGGGTTGGCAAGCACCCGCCCTGGTAAAGTGTCCTTGAGCAAGAATACCAGCTCCAAGGGCGCTTTTCTATAGCTGAGCCTGATCTCCCTGTGGAGGGGAGCAAGAGAAAAGATAATTTCCCTACAGGGAGCTTTTAAAGTGGTGATCTGTGAGTTTCTTGTCTTTAAAATTTTGTTGCCATCTTTTGTCCTAAGCGATCATTGGTGTGGTGTTTTTTTTTAAATTTTGTCCCAATATTTGATGCTAAGCAGTTATTGAGTGGTGTTTTATTTGTTACATTTTGTCTCCATCTTTGGTGCTAAGTGCACGCAGCTATGGTGGTTCTGCACTGCACTTACCAGAGATCACTTGTCAATCAAACAGTTCTGTGATGTCTTTTTCCTTGCATGTTCTGTTGATGATGATTCTGCACTCTTTTCTTTGTTCTGCCACGGTGGCTATCGCTGCTCATGCTAACTACCCAGTTCTTCTTCTATTTATTCCAAACAAACTGGAAACATAAAACACATCACTTCTTGTGCACCAGAGGAATAGAAAAAATAACTTTTATTTATATGAAAATGTTGCAGATTATTCAGGTGTGATCATTAATTATTATTCATCATCTGGTGACATTAGTTCTAGAGAAGAGGCAGCAACATGGTACCCAGTACAATTGACCAACCTTTATCCATCCATGGCTCTGGATACATGCACTCAGAAGTCAACAGGGGGAACTTAGGGGCAAGACCCCTTGGCTGTCCCCAGAATAGAGAACTGTAAACCCAAGATAGCTGATGACTTTTTGAAGGCCAGTACCAATACCAATATTTTCTTATTGAAGCTGCTGATATTTTGTGCTGACATTTTGCACTGATATTGAATGCCCCAAAATGCCCCAAAATGACAGTATTCAGTGTTTCCACCATAATTTTATTATTGCCAGAGGAAAAGCCTCTGAAACAACATTTAGACCATCATGGGACTCTAAAACTCTCCATTGAAACTGAAATGAAATTCAATCTTCCTTTAAATGAAGAATTAACTTGCACAATTGAACAATTAAATGAATAAAGAAAATGTGCAAAGGAAAGAAATTCCCATTGCAGGTTTTATGTAGCTGTGGTCAGGGAGGAATCTGCATCATACTGGCAGTGGACCACATGACTGGCTATTATTGGGTATTTAATGAAAAGGCCAATATTGGCCCGAATATCGGCCTAACCCTCGTCTCCTCTGGAGAACAAGTTGATTTGCAGCCCAGGGTTTTTCTTGGCAGTCGAACATAGTAGGACAGAAAGATGTACACACTGTGGAATGAGTAAAAGCTCTTAGTGGGACCACAGCTTTGAGTGAAAGTGTGAGCGTGTTGGCTGAGGGTGTGTGCCACTACCACCATCTGAGACTGCCTGATAGTGTTAGATAGCTAGCTTTTGCTGGGCAGACATCTTGATTGCAATAAAGTGAATTGCTTGGTTGATTTATGTAGGAAATAAGTTCAGTTATATTTCTAGTGTGTGTATGTGTGACTGCATGTGTACACTTTTTGTCATATTTTGCTCACTTTAATGTAGCATGCTCATGTATTTGATGCTGGAGGTCTCTAAACTAGGCAGAGGAATGGTGTGTGGCCAATAAGTGTGTGTGTTTGTGTGTGATCGACAATAAGAGAGAGGGAGGAAAACACTGATAAGCTGCCATACTACCCTCTTCATATGTGTATGTGTGTGTATAGTGTTTACCAGTTAGAAGGAGGTTCCCTCATCTTATCTTTTTTCTCTTTTATGTTCCTTCTCTTCCTCTGCGTCGGTATAGATGGACCCCAAAAAAGGCGGGGCTAAGGGGCAAAACCACACGAGAGGTGTACGCACTCGTCCCCCGCTCACAGGTTCCCATCCAAGCCAGGCATTTGTACGTCATCTGTTAACCAAAATATCTTTTTTTTTTCAGCCTGCTGCGATGTCGATTGTGCCAACTTTCACATATTTGGACACCTCCCCCGTCGACACACTGGAAAACGGTAAGAATTACTCAAACGCTAACATAAAGAAAGAGCGATAACGGCACAAGAACCCAGCCGGCTGTGTGTGTCTGTAGGAGAAATGATGTATCTTCAGGGGTGTACAAAATAATGATAACGGCACATGAAAAAGCACTTTTACTTTGAAGTAACTAACTAGATAATGACGAACTAAAAGGCAACAAGTCATATAAAGTTGAATGCAAATTATAAGGATGTGTAAACCTTTAAGGGGATACACATGTACATATTCACATACACATACAGTACACATGAATATACAATTGAGTATACATATACGTCCTCAAAAACACACACACTCTCTCTAGCCCTCTCCCTCTCTCTCCCTCATTCTATCTTACTCTCTCAAATTTGAACCAGACTCAGAGCCCGTAGGTTTACTCTCTCTCTTTCTCGCTGCATGAAACAGTACAAGTAGGCAAATATCAATTAAGTGACTTCAACAGAAAT
>CABFOQ010054743.1:11583-24983 GCA_900660455.1 Gephyroberyx darwinii
CCCCCCCCCCCTCCCTCCCCCCCCCTCTCTCCCCCCCCACACACACACTCTCTCTCTCTCTCTCTCTCTCTCTCTCTCTCTCTCTCTCTCTCTCTCTCTCTCTCTCTCTCTCTCCTTTTGTACTCAAAATGTTCCACTTCACTTCACTGTGCAAGCTAGGCTTTTTAACAGTCAAACCCCCTCTCACAATACAATAAGCTCTTATCCCAGCCATGAGAAACCTGGATAGGCTACCTGGGATATTCCAGGACACATGTAAACATTATTATAACATTTTTGTTTATTGTCATACTGCATATATTCACATATCCTTTGTATCTTTTCATATCATACATCATTTCTAATTTATTTTTTTCCAATACATTTTGTTTTGGATGTTTTTTCAGATTTTTTCACTTATATATTTTATTTTATTTTATTTTTATTTTATTTTATATTATATTTTTACTTAATATATTCTAAAGTTGCGTTATGAGCCCATGAATATATGTGAGTGTACACACACACACACACACACACATACACACACACATTCAAATATTGCCATTAAGGGCTCAATCAATCAAATCTCTCTGTCTCCGTCTCTCAGATTGAATCCACATTATGACTGACTTGGATGCCTTGGCGGTGGGGGAGCCTCCCCCACCCTACATGATCTTCCTCCTGGTCTTCCTCTTCTTCGTCACTGGCCTGCTGGGATTCCTTGTCTGCCACCTGCTGAAGAAGAAGGGCTACCGCTGCCGCACCGGAGACATGGATGACGAAGAGGAGGAGGAGGAGAAGCATGGAGTAATTGCAGGCGGTGGGTGAAAAAAAAAACAAGAACACAACCCTGAAACTGACCAATAGCAGACCTAATACTATGTTTTGGTTTTGTCCATTTTATGCTTGACTTTAGAGATGGCATGGTCTACAGGACCATGCCATGTGCTGAATAGGTTCCACGAGGCCAACAAAGTTTTTCCAACATATATGAAAACACGCCATTTTTCTTAAGTCTCATAAGCTGACTTTTAAAGGAGATTTTCATCTGACAACAGCAATACAGCCAGTTTTCTTTATTCCCACGGCGGACATTTGATTTATGTCATACTCAGAGTGGGAAACATTATCTGGAAGATAGTGAAGCAGGCAGAATAAGGCAGATCACCTCATCAAGAAAATGCCACTTGATGAAGGACAATTCAAGTGCATTAGACATAAGGGAAATTATCTCACCGCATGGTTTTATCATTTGTTTCAAGACTCGATCCTAATTCAAATGAATTGTTATGATCGATATTTTTTGCAGTTTTTTGCAGCGTAGACCACTTATCAGTTTGGGCGGCAGGACGACCTCGTGGCTAGAGAGGCTATCCTTCCACTGGATCAAACTATCTGTCCTGCTGATGTGTCCTTGAGCAAGTCGCTGATTCTGCATGATTTCATTATTGCTGAAGTTGAATGTTCCGTTACTTCCTTTGCCATCATCGCATCACGAGGAGCAACTTGGAAATAAGTCACTCTGACTTAACAGTGGCATCCTCAGTGATTTTATGTAGGCATGACTTGTTTTAAAGTTATCCAATAAATCGAATGAAATCGGACAAAGAGGGTAGAAATATTAGGAGAGAGCAAGAGGTCAAAGGGTGCAAGGAGTGTGACATCATTCTAGACTAGCCTCCAGGATGGGGAGGATAGCCATGGTCCAATTGCGGATGATTTTGTTTAGCGGTGTGTGGTTTAATTCCTCCAGCTGAATATAACAAAGACATGGGAGTTGATTTCTGGCATCACTCCTCTCCCCTACAACCCACTACCATAAAGGGTCATGCTGTGAAAAGGGTCAACAACTATAAATACCGAGGGCCTGTGTCACAAAGTGAGATTAGTGGGTTAGCGAGCTAAGGTGGCTCACTTTATAGCAGGTAGATCACCATGGGATCACCACTATTTGTTACAAACCCCACCCCTTTTATGTGAACAAAGCTCATAGCTGGATTGGAAAATCCTGGATTGATAGAGCGAGTAGATAACATTTAGTCAGGATTGCCAGTGTTTGGTTTTGTGAAGCCAGCTATCGCAAAGATGGCTGAGACAGACACCAAGCCTCCCTCTCTGACTTGTTTCACAAACATATTTACAATAGAGCCAGATCCAGTCTCTCCATCAGTGACCAGCCTGTGTACCAGACAAAGTTGAGAGATGTTCAACTTGGAGCGTCAAGGGCAGCATCTCAAAATGCACTGCATCCACAATGGGAAAAAAGTTGCAGGCATGTTAAAAAAAAGCGCCCTATAGGATCACAGAGTTTAAAGCTGCATTATGCAACTTTTTGCCTTGAGACAGGAAGCAGCAGCAGAGGACAAACGCAGCTTATCTGCAATAAAAAAGCACCATGTTTTTGAGCAGGTCTTGTCTGCTGCATCTTTTATTTATTGTTGTTTTAATGTGAAAAAAGTTGTATATTGCAGCTTTAACTCATAGTTTCCATACAAGCAATTGATTGAATTCAGATTGACTCAGATTGTTGCCAGTGACCTTTAATCAGGGTAAACTCTGTACATGAGGCTTAATTACTTTTTCTGTCTTCCTACTCGTTGTACCACGATTTTTATGCTGTTTGCCGGTTTGCTGTGACACTTTGGCCTTCATAAACAAAGGCTGATTTTGCCCTCTAGATTAGGGCTGGATCTATGGTTCCAAAAGTATTTGTCAGATAAGAGCAGTGTGAACAACAATATATCATCAGTGTCCTGCAGAAACATTGTATTACCTAAAATTCAACTTTTCAGGAAATGAGAAATAAAACAACTGCCTGTTGAAGTCCCTATCTTTCATGGCTTGGCTTGGTCCCAAGACCATGAAACGTTTTTTACAACATGGGAGACAATATCAGTTATGGGTTACAACATAAAATTGAAACTAGGTTCCTGCAGGACATTGATATGTTTAAGTAAAGCCCATGAACTTGTGAACACAGACAGTCTCTCTTTTTCTTTGAGTTTGTGCGTATGTCAGGAGGAGGGCTCACAAGAATATGTGTCTAAAATATGTGGGTCTCCTTTGTTTTTCTGTTGTACTTCAGAGGAGGATGAAGAGAACCAGGATACTGTAGAGCAGATCCTCAAATGCATCATTGAGAATGAAGGTGAGGAACTATAGCCAATATTCTGCATCTTTAAATTAGACAATTTTCATGCCAAAAAAAATCCAAAGAATGACAATTATTCCCCCAGAATTTTACTCTTGTCAGTTTAGGAAAGCCTCCGAAACAGGATTCAGACCATGAGAGAGATAATAACCAGAATATTAATAACCTTCATGCATACGTGTGTAATCAGATGAAAATTAACTGTGTTATCGAACACACTGCATCATATATCAACAAACCCGTGCAGTGGTTTACCTGTTCTTTCACATTATCCCATCTATTCTAAGTGTTGTTCTTGTCACTTCTAGCCAACATGGAGGCCTTCAAGGAGATGCTGGGAAACCAGAATGTGTGTGTGCGCCACGACCCCAGGTAAGCTCACTGGGCTTAGTTTCCGTTAGTATGATCAAGTGTTTTCCTTGCTGTCTGTTCACTGTCTGTTCATTAGTTTAGTCAGTCGTTTTAGTCATTCGTTCTTTCTATTAACTATTCCGATCTGCACATATACGCCCTCTGGAGGTGACTCTTAAATGGCATATCAGCTTTCAGACCACATACTGAAGGTAAAATTAAATACTGAACTCCATCTTTTGCAACAGGATCAAAGTAGCATCGAAATTTTGTTATCGTGATGGTACTAATGGTTTGAATTAGGACCCCGGGGCCCGAAAGGATGTGCTGGAGAGTAGTGGATATACGGTGTCATGGTGTCATATCACTTCAGCGCTATACGGTGTCATATTACATCAGCGCTATAGGAAATAAGATACCAGGTGTATTCGCTGTTGCAGCATGAAAACATTTTGAGTTGAATTGAGACGACATGTGCTTGTGTGATTTCACATGTGCATTTGTGTCCAAAAAGACAACTCAGAAAGGTGGCTATTAGGGTTTGACCTTTATGGGTTTTTGAAGGACTATTCGTCACTTCCTGTGTGGAGAAGATTTCCAACCAGTGATTTGGTCAAGGTCGGGGTGAATCTACAGGGTCGCAATTTGTGGGATGGGAAGCTCTTTTCTGTTGCAGCCCCACTTTGTGATGTAGGCTGATAAAACAGATGGATTTTTATGTACCTAGTGCAGCTTTAAGTGAAAATGATGTCTTGGCCAGGAAGAGACAGAGGACATCAGGTCACTGGTTTTAATTACATTTCCTGTCACCGCCTCGGCAAAACAAAATGACTGGCATCAAGTAGGGCTGGACTTGAAAGCAGGCCAATGCAGTCTCTCTCACTCTTTTTGTGGAAGATTTGTGTAAATGGTCTGCTTAAGACTAAAAAGTAACAAACTAACACTTTACTTGAAGTGCATTTTGATACATTACAAGTTAGTACATTACATGTTAGTCTGATGTAATCATCAGACTAACACCACAAAATAACATTCAAGTTAATATCATGTTATATTCATAAAGTATAAAGTATTCAGCCCCCTCTTTTTTGAATATTGTGTTTATTATATCATGCTCTGATTATAATAATTATCATCAACTTTTTGCAGCAGGTAATAGAAAAAGACATTACACACAATCCCCCATGAAGGATACAAGCACCCCTTAGGCCAGTCAGTAACAAGATGTATCATCTGTTGTGACATTGTGACCTTTAATTATAGCACCCCAATAGGCCAGTCTTGAAATAATCAATTGTAATAATAATAATAATAATAATAATAATAATAATAATAATAATAATAAACTTTACTTGTATTGCAGCTTTTCAAAACAAAACTTACAAAGTATAAGAACAAGCAACAGGTGAAAGCAGACAAAATACATTATATAAAAACTAACTAGTTACTAATTAGTTAATAGTAAATAAGAACAAAGTCTAAGAATTGTTAGGTAAAGCAAGTTCATAAAAATTGGTGCTAAGAAGTGACTGAAGTGATTTAAGTGATGGGAGGAGAGAGACAGAAAAAGAAAGAAGGGTGAGTTTTGGCATTTGTCTTTTAACATCCGTGGAAAATGGCTTGGTTCAGTAGCGCTCTCCTTTAAAGGAAGTGGGCCCAGCTAGTTGAGGCTACTGTAGCTCAACATGCAGCACATGCAGGTGAACTGTAATGGCACTTCATAAATCCTGCAATATTCTAATGTTAATTTATGTCTCTGAGGCCGACAAAATGTCCTCCCGCCCCTCGGTCGTGATAAAGTTGTGGTGGGTCAGGGATGCTATTCTGCTGACTCATCCCTATAGAGTGTCTATTTGGGCTGTTTTTGCCAAGTCATGGTTATGATATATTCAGCTTGTGTAATGCGTTGCCAACTGCCCCCCCCTCCCCACTCAATATTTCACTGCAACAACTTTGGCAAGCCATGAATTTTTCAGGATGTTCTTTTTCAGTTGTTAGGATTGTTTTCATATGGTGGGTGACAAAACATTTAATCTCATCCCTTATTTATAGGCCTAAAAAATAATACTGCAGCAACAAAAGTGCCAGTGCTGGTAGCACAGTGTTGTTGTAACTAAGAATTTCTTAGGATTATATTATTTTATGCTGTTTTTAATTGTGCTATTTATAGAAATAAGGGACAAGACGACGCCAGGACAAAGGCACAGTGACTACGTTTTTTTTGTCCTGAAATTGAGCTCTTTCTGTCAGCAAGATCTTTGTAGTTTAGAGAGGAACAAGACGGTGCTGAGATAATACAAATAACTGAAGAGCCTCTTCATCTCCATCACCATCCTTAAAACATAGACCACTCTGCCCTTCCCTATCTCCACTCTTTCCACTGGCACACACACACTTACTACAGCTTTTCTGTCTTTTAATCACCTGGAAACTGTGATTCCATGCTTTTATTTCAACATGTCTGATCTACTGTAACTTCTTGTACAGCTGTCTTAACCAGCAGAGTAAATCCATGACAGTGTTAACCACTGAACCACCATGTCAGCCCATAGATGGATAGATATTTGCATTTGACAAATGCAAGTGCTCAAATAAAACTTGCTGCTCGTTTGTGTGCAAAAGCGCACTAGACCGTATACAAAAAGTTGCCTGTATAAAAATGTAACCTACGTTTTATTATTGATTGTCTTTGATGTTCAGGTCATTTTGATTTATTTTTCAGATGGAGCTATGATAATCTCCCCATGTTAATGAAACCTGTGTTATTGGCAATAAATAAGGTGTTGTAACAAGTTGCTGCGTTGACATGGTCGAATATTGTTAGTGGAGACTGGAAAGAAGTCGAGCACGATTCCCAGCCTTTCAGAGGAAGATTTCATTAGGAATAATTTGGAATAATAACATAAAGCAATCACATAAAAGATTGTTATTTAAAGAAAAATAGAGGAGAAGTAACTTTATCGGTGCGGGGCTGGTTCTCAAGAGCCCTGTTATTGTAGTAGGATGAATGACCTTGGCTGCTGTCCTGCTGGAATGCACAAACTGCCTTGGCTCACTTAGAGACACTGTGATTTCCTTTTTAAGTCAGAGTGGCTACACAAGGATATTTAACACCATACCCAGAAAAAACACAGAGGCTGTTAAACTACACTTAAAACTACTGTGTTTTTCTTCTTCAGCGTTTCTCTTAATAGCAATATAAATTGTATTAGATTTGATTGAGCTTCTCTGTGACTTTCATTGCACCCAGCCTGTCCTTTTAGCCCTATAGTTATAGTATAATACACACACCTTTTAGACTTTATTACTCCTGAGCTATAATGATAGTACAATAAGTGCTATATTGTTGATGTCCAGGTTGCTTCGTAAGGAGTCGCTGGGCGGTGTTCCTCCCCATCACCATACCGTCCATTCAGGCAGCGACCACAACTCCTGCCACCTCTGTGTCCAGGGTCGAACTAAGAAGAACCGCAGACGAAGCCGGACCCCCCGCACCAAACAACGACCTGGAGAACAGACTGTCTTCTCTGTTGGCAGGTAAGACCACAATAGAATAAAATAGAACAGAATAAAATGCTTCAGAAGAGGAATGCAAAATGTCTGCTGCAGAGTGGCTGTAGATAGGCTGATTCTGTGCACAATGTCAACACAATAAAAGCCAAAAACAGCATACATAAACAATGTCAAAATAAACAGGAAAACCTTGTATACTGCATTTATTGTATCCCCTTCAGATTTCGGGTGACACACACTGACAAAAAGACCCAAGGAGGTCCTCAGCCATTGGCCGAGTCGGGGGAACAGCTGGACCAATCGCAGGAAAGTGAGCAACTGAAGGAGGGCATGGAGTACAGGAAGGAGGGGGGGTACAATCTGAGAAACATGTTCAAGGACGTCCGACCGCCCACGGAGAGCTCCAACGGGGCCCCACCAAATGTGGGGAAACGTAGGAAGAGCTTGACGATATTTGGGCTGAGGCGGAGCAGCGACCCTGCTGGCATTAAACCACCGATCCTGCCTGGAGGAGAGGGAGGGACTGGGGTCAGTAAATTCACAATTCAGCCGCAGCCCGTAGTATTGGAGGAAGCGTTACAGGCTTCTGGTTTGGCAGATGAGGCTAGAGTCAGACTTGGGACTAAAACTGGTTCCAAAGCTGAACCTGCAACTGCTTTACTTCCATGTGAGGCTAAAACATCAGGCTCTGCACCTAATTCGCCTTCTTCCCAAACTCAAAGGCAAGCCCATGACTCTATTCCTGAGGTTGGCTCTACAAATGTTCCCAGTCTTGAGCCTCATACGGGCCTTCCAACCGAATCGTTAAACAGGAATACTCCAGCTCCTGTCCCCAGCTCCCTCCCTATTCCAACTCCTGCTGTGTCCGGACAGACATTTCAGATGACGGAGAAAGACGAGGTGAATTCTCCCGGGCCTCTGCAGACCTCCACACCCATTGCCCCAGGGCCTGGATCAATTCCAGGTTTCACTCCTAGGCTTCCTGCCCCTCAGCCTGAACCCAGTTCCAGCGCAGGTCTTCCAGTTACCCATACTCCCCCTGGCCCCAGCTCCACCTCCAGCCCAGATCTGGATCCCGGTTTCGGAGCTAGCCTAGATTCAATAAGCCTAGGTTCATCCCCTCTCTCTCCGTTCCCGGGCAAAACCCCATCGCCAGTCTCTTCACTGAAAACCCATACCTCACCCCAGGTGCTCACACCTAGCCCTAAATTACCCCAAAGCTCGAGAAGTACCCCTTCTGAAGCCAGAAACACTGCTTCACCCTTTCACTTGCCTGCCCTCACTCCCAGTCCTAAACTCTCCTCAGTCCGAATGATGCCTCGTCAATCTCCGATCCCAGGGAAAAACCCTAGCCCATTGCTAGCCCATACTCCCTCCCCAGCTCTTTCCCCTAGTCCTAAACTCTCCTCAGCCCGAATGATGCCTGGTCAATCTCCGATCCCAGGGAAAAGCCCTAGCCCATTGCTAGCCCATGCTCCCTCCCAAGCTCTTTCCCCTAGCCCTAAACCTACCGCCATGCCAATATCACAACAACCCCCCCCTTCCTCTCTGGCTACGCAGACGTCCTCCCTTGGAAGTTCACCTCGTCTGAATGTGAAATCAGGTAGCGTGACCTCTGTAACGTCTACTACCTTGACCGAAGGAAACATGGTCGCAACCCCCAGGCTGAGCAGTTTGCCTCTTTCACCTTCCAGCCCACTGTCCCCCTCCTCACCTCTAGGGAGCAGAATAAGCAACGTGACCATCGTCAAAGCCAGCCCTGATAGTAAGAGAGAGTTTTCTGTGGCCACTATGGTGGAGGAGAAAGAACACTCTGTTTCAACAGAAAGCCAGAGAGGAGAGACTTCGGAACTTGGCGTTGAATCAGCAAAAGTGGAAGCTAGTCTAACTGTCAGTCAGGGAGGAGAGCTTTATAGTTCAGGGGTTTTGCAAGGTGAAAGACAAGGAGAAGAGACTTCTAGAGCAGGAGTTGGGCAAACACAAGTCGGAGTTAGGTCTATAGGATGGCAAAAAGAAGAGACTTCTATAGCAGTCGTTGGGCCGACGGTAAGCCAGGAAAAGGATGACATGGTGGAGATGGAAGATATTAGGGACTGCAAGGTGAAACAGGTGGAGGAAAGAGAGAGGGAGGACGAGGATTTGGAGAAGATGAAGGCGGCGCAGACTCAGCAGAAACAGGACTAAAAGAGGAGTGTTGGGAGAGAGGGAAAGAGGAGGAATTCAAACTTTCCGCCGACGAAAGAAAGAAGGTGTACCTCTCAGCAGATGAGAGGATGGGAGATAAAGAGAAGAGGATGAAGGGATTAAGAGTTTAGAGGGCGGCGAGACTACAAGAAATCCACTCTAAGATCCTCTTACACTGATGTTCAGTGCATTTCAGGAGTTATTTTGTGATGAAGTGTAATTTATTTTGTTAGTGTAGCCACTTTTCCTCAGCCTGCCTTTACCTCTACTTCATTTAGTGATTTCCTACATTTCCAGAATGCCTTTCGACAACCTCCAGAGAAGGGGCATGAACATAGCTTTCAATCAAAGGTGGGCATATGGACATATAAATACAGCTAGCTAGCCAACTAGTTGATGAACACTGGAACGTGTCTAGGGCCGTGCCCCTTACACCAAAAAAGATTTTGGTTGTTCAGCTATTTACCATAGCTGAACATTTTTCTGCTATCCAACTCCATTGCAGCTGTGCCAGAAATATCTTGGCATGACGTCACAGTCTTTGTTTGGCCAGTTATCTGGCCAGAAAATACAGCACCAAACAACAAAATTAACCCATAAATGCAAGGTACACCGCCAATAGCTGTCATTTAACAGTGTTAAAGGGTTAAGGGTCAATTTTCCCGTTACGTGGCTGGCCAGCAGGTGGACTGGCTGTCTGGTTAACTTGCTGACTAGATTGTTTAACTGTCTGACTGACGGATTGACCAACTGGCTGACTGATTGACTGGTTAACTAGCTGTCTGGTTGTAGTTCTCAGAAGGATGTGGTATTGAAAACTCATCAGCACCAACAAGCCTGCAAGCGCTCTGTGATTATTTAATTTACTGATATGGTGCTTATCTATTGATATATAGATTTGGCAATGACTCCGGCAGTGCCGGCACCTTCTAATCTCATGCATCGATCCTCCTGCTTGTAAAATGACATTAACGGCACAAAAGCAGAGGGAGCAATAGCCACTGCTACTATACTAAGATACTACTACACCAGGAATACCTTTTGGCCAAGATGTCGTACATGACACCTAAGAAGCTGATTAAATCTCAGCCTTACCATAAAGCTGCCACAGGAAAGGTTGAAAAAAATAAATCCAGTACAAGCAGAACATTTAACTAGTGCTATATTTATGCCAGCTCTACCAGAGGACTTTTCCTTCCTTCCATCAGGACAAGGCAAGGACATTCCCTATAACCAAAAATACAATTTCTCACTGGTCTTCATATACATACTCATCAATTCAACCCTATGCTTTGGACTAAGTCTGATCTACATGTATACCAGTGCAACCAGTTGCTCCATCCAGGACTGTCCCTCTGTTCCCTCCATTACAACAATTGCACAATTTGTACTTGTCCAGTGGTACCTATCAGGACAGTCACAGATTTTAAACTAATTGCATACCTATACCAGTATAACCAGTAGCTACAACAAGATAATTTCCTCTGCTGTTATTCCAACCATTAATTATGGATGAAACAGTGCTTTAGTTCACCCAACATCACATCACACATCAGTGTCTTTGGGCTGTTATACCCTGTGCAACTTTGCAGAGCAACTTTGTAGGACAATATTGCCCAAGGCGATGTCTCAACGAAATTCTTTCTCTGTTGGCAAGTATATTACCCTGACATGTTGCTCTTTGGTCTAGCCCTATATTACACCAATATAACCAGTATAAGCTGTATAAGGTTGTACCAGTGTAACCAGCTGCTAAAACCACCATTTTCTGCATTTCCTGCAAGGTTAAAACACTGCTTAATGTTTTAATCACTGCATAATACCAACCAGTATAATCCCAGACTGGGATTTTTTTACCAGTGCTGTTACTCACCACTTTTTTTCCACTTACGTCATTTCATCTCCCTATTTGAAGAAGGAACGCATAATGGCCGCAACTGGGAGCTATGACGACAAGCTAAAGATAATACAACCACAGATTTTTTTTTACTGAACATTGTGTTAATGACCAGTATATGCGAAGGCATCACAGTATGGGAATCACCTATGAGAAACAGACTGCAAAGGCAGGAAAACGACACTTTCCACAGACTAAACTCTGGAAAAGAGAAGATGTGCTGCTTGCAACCTGAGGAGAAGCAATCCAAAGCAGTATCAAGCTGTGAATCTTAAAAATAATGTATTGTAAAGTATAATATGTATTTCAAAGTATGAGTATTTTAAACTACAACTTGTAAAGCTTCTACAGCAGATAACAGACGGGTGATATTATATGTATGGTCATGATTGAACGTTTGTGAACCCCTTGTACAATTAGAGAAATGTTGAGTTTTTACCATGCAATCCTTATTGAATCAAACTTAGCCATTTCTTAACTGAAATAAATGATCTATATTTACCAAGTTCAGATGTTTTTGGAGGAAATTGTGCATGTAGTAAAACGTAAAAGTTTAAAGGGAATTAGTGCAGGTGCAAAAATAAGTGAACTTCCTCTTACGTTAAATCAAGTAGGCAAATAGAATCAGCTGGGTAAATAATTGGATATGATGTTAACCAATAAAAGGTCAGATCCTTGGGAAGGAGTTTATGTGTCACTCCCATAAATCCATCTGAGGAACCTGGTCAGTTTGGTGTTAACCATGCAGGAGAAAGAAAAACACTATGTTGTGATCTAAGGAGACCTCAGAGGTCCTCGGGAAGAGAGGAGTGAGTAGAGCATCAGTCTGGAGAAGGTTAGAAAGTCAGAGTAAAAAGACCTCCTGGGCTCCATCAGTCCACTGTGAGACATTGATTGAAGAAGTTCACATGTTTTCTGCACACAGGGATATCTGAGTTTTTGTTAAAGTATATCAAATGTATTTGTGCACGTTCTTTATTCAGGAGGACTTCAACCCCCCCTGTAGGGTTTTACAAACTTTCAACCATGACTGCACATTCATCGCTATGGTAGAAATCTCTCCTCTATTGCTTGGCTATTCCTTCAGGAATATGAACAAATGTGAAAATGTTCTAACAATTCCCACATTGCGGCATTAGTGTGTGGTTACAGGCCGTAAAAACTGATTTCTACCACTTACATCTGTATGATATTATGTATGCATATACTACCACACATTTCAGCTGTATGTCTGTATATTCTCTATCTATATGACTACAATGGAAACCAGACCATTATCTACGCAGTAACTAAAATCAAGAAGAGTGTTGCCCAAAGTAGGGACTATAAGCTAAATAGCTAAAGAGTGGCAAGATATTCAGTTTAGTTCATATTGAAACAATGTAAGTATTATCAAAACAAAGGGGTTCCAAAGGCACTCTTCAAGCACAATAATTAAACAAGCCTTCATTTAATATTACATATTAAAAGATTTTTAATAACATTTTAAAGTCAATCTATAGCCAGTACATGACAGCTTTTACTTTTGCTGTTCTAAACACCCAGTGTTAGGTAGATCTTTCCTAGGAAAAATCCTCTCGAGACAGGAAGTGAAGCGTTTCTGGTTTGTTTGGAATGAACAGAAAAAGAACTGGGCAGTTATCATGAGCAGCCATAGCCCTGATCCAGGACCCTTTGGGAGTCTTTCATCATATGGCTGTTTACCTCTCCCATAGGGTCCTGTCCTGCTCCATTGACTTTTTACTGCACAAAGTCAGCGAACCCGAAACGAAACCAATACGCCGAATTTCACTGACCTAAACAGATGTCCATAATCCTTCACTTGTCTACTTGCATAACGGTGGGCGGCGCTCTCCTATGCACAAATAAACTTTTATTCTTTGTTAAAGACAGGTATACTCCAACATCTCCATTGTAATGAAATCCAAGATGGCTGACAGATGCCTCGAACGCCTTCTTCGGCACTTTGCGCACACTGCTTATTGCGCAGACGCAAAGTGCTGAAGAAGAGTCAGCCATCTTGGATTTCATTACAATGGAAATGTTGGAGTATACCTGTCTTTAACAAAGTATAAGAGTTTATTTGTTATTTATGGACATCTGTTTAGGTCAGTGAAATTCGACGTATTGGTTTCGTTATCGGGCTCGCTGACTTTCGTGCAGTAAACAGTGAATGGAGCAGGACAGGACCCTCTGGGAGAAGTAAACAGCCATATGATGAAAGACTCCCAAAGGGTCCTGTATCAGGGCTAGTGTCGGCAGAGAGCACACTGTGTTGGACCTCTTCTGTTTGAACACTATATTTATTTATTTTATGTTTAT
>CABFOQ010054743.1:25003-45215 GCA_900660455.1 Gephyroberyx darwinii
AACAGCCATATGATGAAAGACTCCCAAAGGGTCCTGTATCAGGGCTAGAGCATAGCCACCATGGCTGAACAAAGAAAAGAGCGCAAGAAAATCCAAGGAATAAGGCCACACTGTTTGACAGGTGGTCTCTGGGAAGTGCAGTGCATAAGCGCTGAGCCTAAATAGAGTGCCTTGGAACTCCATGCACTGACAGCAACAACCCCAAACCAAATAACACCATCAACAAATGCCTCCACACATAGAAACCCAATGGAAGCAATCTATCTAATGTCTTTTGAACAATTATTTGGGGAGTAACTACAAGAACTTGCTCGTCACAGGGCATATTAAGAAACCCCATGGTGACGCAAGACCCTAGAAGATAATCCCTATTTGTTAGATTTCAATTTGCTGGCCTGCAGCCCAGCATCCATTTTAGCTGCTGGCCCTTGAGACTCTGTCACTAGAAACAGCTAGGAACAGGGACATTTACCAGACACAGTTCAAAAGTTTGAAGTCAGAGGTTAACGTTGCTTCCTGGCCTTTATGGGAATCACACTAGGAGGTCTCTGGTCTTCTGTCCAAGTTTTTCCTCTCTCATTCTCCCTCCCTCCTCTGTCACTTTTTGTCCTCAATCTGATAAGTGGAAAGTCTTTATCTGACAAGCATTTTAAATCCAAAACACTATTCGGGCCAGGACACCAACTGCTTTTGAATGATGTTTTTTCAGATGTGCCAAGTTCACATTTATATTATTTATTTGTTATTTCCAAGTGTGATCATGATAGATTAATACATTGTATGTGTCAGGGTTTTTTTTTTCCTTGGGGTTGTGACACAGGTATAGAACAAACTCATAATTGCTTGATTGAAAGAGGCAGTGCTCCCATCAGACCAAATCCAACCAACTGATTATTGCCTAGCAAAAGATTCTCTTAATATCCCAAATGATCAATTACATTTAAAAAAAAAAAATCAAACTCTAGAGTCAGATGAGCAGACTGAAAACCTTACTTTAAGAGTGGCAAGCGGCAGCCTTTTAAGCAGGCACACTGCCAAATTTGGATGAGACCAAGTTATGCCTCATGAAGTAAGTGACTTTTTGTCCTGATTAACACAAGAGAGAAATGTGTTTTTGCCATAAACAGGCAAAATCAAAACTTAGGCTGCTTGGTAACACAAAACTTGAGTATAACTGTCAGCATATAACTGCTAGGACAAGTGTTCTCCATGGCAACAGAAGATAAAGTTACTCATTACTATAATTGGCCTGATGGGGGAAACAAGTGGAATTACATCACTTAGTTTGCATATATTGTAATTGTTTTTAAGATTAAGAACGAATGCTAGATTAAATGTCTTGTTAGGATGGATATTTTTTTGCAGTGTGGGTTCCACTCCATGCACAACCAAACACGTTCAACAAACTGACATAATTGCTCTGTTAAAGTGGAGTAGCAGGGGAATGCAACATCGCCTATTAATCCAAATGTAAAATAACACACAAAATGAACTTTTTTCAACATTTACACAGCAATAAAAAAAATATCTTTTGTAGATAAATAGGCAGTAGTAGTCATGGGAGTTATTGTGCCCCAGAGGCTGATATGACAACAAAATAAAGATAAATTGACTGCAATAATCATCTGCTGAATGTAATGCTTGATCATGACTCTCTATAGAATGTATGTGGAAATAGCACCATTATTATGTTATGAATTTATGCAGAGCATTGTTATTTAACAAAAGAACCACTGTGGTATTTACATGGGAACACTGGGAGGTGAAAATCTGGATTTTTTTTTATTTCAAAGGAACATAAAATACTGAGAAAAACGTTTGTGGATGGGATGGATTGTGAAATACCTCAATGTCTGCGTATGAGTGATAACAGGGACTTTTAAGAGGCCATTATCTATCACAAACAGCTCTAGTTAGTGTAAAACTATTCACCAGCAGCAGTGTTTGTCTGTGTGAGTGTTACCAAGGAGGGGAAACCCGTCCTCTGTCTGGGATTCAGTCGCGTAACACAAATCTAAAGCTAAATGGTCCAACGTGTGATTTCCATTTTAGAGTGGATTTTCCTTTCACTTTCCATTCCAGTGTCTTCACATGTAAATAAGGTTGGTAAATGATACAAGCACACCAACTGATGCCAACTGGCTCACAAAAACACACTTGTCATATGGGGACTGCAGCCATGAAGAGAGTTCAGTCAGGTTGCGGTATGGCTGCCATGTCGCTGTAAATATAGAGCAGTTTCCTCCATAACATCACCTTTGTGAGATACCCAACAGTAGCAGAATAATGGAGCTGACATGGCTGCCACCACATTGGCCAACTAAGGGTTCTCCATAATTACTACCAATTCACCAATTTTATGAACAGTATGTAACTTGTGTCCTTAGAACCATTGTGATGCATGTGTCCTCACTGGCAAGAAGCTGGACGATAACTTATGTACAATATATATGTGCTATAATCGAACAACTTGAGACTCCAATGTGAATATACAGACGTATCATAATTTATTCTTATGGAATATAAATATATATATATACCAGTGTTATGATTTTTAAACCTGTGCAGTTGTGTGTGTTGCCTTTCTTGGGTTGAAATTCAATTAAATTCAGTGGTCAAGATGCATGAGGGTGGGGGGTGGGGGGTGCATTACATTTAACTTCAACTCTTATGACCTTTTCACATGATGAACACATAAAAATGGCACGTCCAATTTGTGCCACATAATCCTTTTGCGGTGGAGGAACGCAATCTTCACATTATTCGTGTCCACAGCCAGGTTTCTACTTGATGCCAACCCAAAAGTTACATCATATTGGTAAATAAGGGAATAGATAAAATATCTACATTTCATGAAATCCATAACACTGAAATACAGTACTGAAAACATTTAGACAAAAACAAACATGGAGAAATTCAAAATAAAAATTTTTTTGCACAACATAGCTTGTATTTTAACATCATTTGGTGATTTCACATCCATAGTAATAAGAGTAAGGAAGCAACAGATAAAATATGTTGCTGTCTTAATTTGAAGCACACAGTATACATGAAAATAGACACATTGTACATGAAGATGAGAATACTGACGGTTGGGCTTACTATTGGAACACTGAGATGCCGTTCATGAAAACTGAAGACTTCAAAGAAAAACATTTGAATGCTAATGTTTTCAAATGATGAATTAAAACAGTCCTGTATTTTGAGTAACGATGAGGTGGGAAGGTTGCCTATTTTCAACGTATGAGTAAATCTCTTCAAGAATCTCGTGTGGCTATCGGAAGCCTACGCACCCTTTCGATCGCTCTAGTTTTTATTGCCTGAAATGAAAACCCCTTAAATCAGACTTTAACTTTCACTTGAATAGCGTAACCAGCAAAATCAATGTTAAACCAAAAGGCCACTCATTTCTGACAATGTATTAAAATGGTAAACTAAAACCTTGGGTGTGTAAGTGCGTACACTCCTTAAAATTGGGAGTTGTAATTGTGTTAAGATGGAACTAATCGCATTCTAAATCTTGCACAAAGCTAGTTTACCTTGAAATCAATTGTGATTCAATTAATTTTAATCAATTAAATCCAGGATTTCACCAAAGGTTTCTTTGTTGCGTAGTGTATGTCAGTGTGCAGAGACAATAATGGGCTTTATTGGGTTTTCATTTCAGGCCTCAAGGCAATAAAAACTAAAAAAATTGAAAGGAGCTATAGACTTGATATCCACGGTACGTGAAGTTAACTAAAATTTAGCAAATAGATTCTGGATTGGGCCTTTAAATAGAATACAGTAGCCTGCCAAAGGATTGATGGTCTCCCAAGACATGGATGATTTTGGTCTCATCACTTAACACCTAACGGGACAATCTATACAAAAAATGTGGGGTATTCCTTTAATACTATTTAAAAGAAGGCACACAGAGTCTTCCTTTGGTCTAAACAAGCCATCTGTTCTTCACAGTGACACGCCTCTCTCGCTCTCTTTCTCAAGGCTGGGGTGAAAACCTTTGAGTTGGAGGAGGAGGGGGTGCTCGACACTGAAACAGCAGAGAGGGAAAGAGAGATAGAATTATCACTCACACGTGTTAAAGCAGAATTTAAGAAAGCGGCCATTTAGCTCATGAGCTTATCCAGAGTATAAAAATCAAAGTAAAAATCCTCTAAAAGTACAAGTGCTGTGAGTTTACATGTTGCTGTTATGGCAGGAAATAGAACACGTTAAAGCCTATATATGATAGCATATATGAAGTTATGAAATACAGAAGATATGTATTTTTTAAACTTCATAGTGGACATACTGGTCTTAGTCGCCTGCTGGAGAGATCCGGAGAACTGTGGCTACTGCCTCCACTTTCTGATGGGAGACCGAAATAGACAGAGAGACATATAAATAGAGTTGCTAGAGTTCAACAACCAACATCACCAGGTTAGCTAGCTAATGTTAGATTAGCTTGCAAGTAGGTCCGCACAACATTCTTGCTCCACAGAAATGTTTATTGTGACAAACATTTTGACTGACTTTGTCTTCAGCAGGCGTGCTTGAGACGGCACCCATAATCACTTAAAATGCCTTGTTAGGTTATTACATGAGGTTATCTCATACTGGAACAGTGGCATACAAAGTCAACATAGGTTAAATACACCTGTCTGCATCAGCCTTCAGATAATTGATTACTGGCTCATGGGCCATAATACAAAAATATGCACCAAAATGTACCCTAGACACACCACAATTTACTCAGATTGTGTATAGTCCTACAGTGCATTCATGGCAATTTACATATAGTTTTTCCTAAGTAGGTGTGAAGCTTCATAGTTAAATTTTAATTTTTACAATAATACAACTTTTACTTCCCTTTTAAAAGAAAACACTGCTCAATAAACAGACATGATTTGTGGAAAATTATTTTTACCACACTGGCCTTACTGTCATGCGGGATGCTGCAGGGTTCAATCCTGGGTTCCCTCAGTTTGAATGTGTTTCTTACCATTGCCAGCTGTAGGTCTCATTAAACCGTAATGATTTCAGCAGATTATCTATTCTACAAGATTGCCTGACTGCCATTAAGAACTGGATAGCACAGAATTTCTAACTAAATTCTAATAAAGCAAACAGGGTGTTATAGGCCCTGACCAGTTATCAAAAGATGTACAATCACACTTTCATCTTCAAATATAAAACCCTCCTCCAAAAACCTTGTCATGACCTTTAATTCAGCATTAAGTTTGACAAACAAATTAACTCAGTAGTAAAAGACAACTTTTTTCAGCTTAGGATCATCTCAAAATTAAATCCTTTTTCTCTGCCCAAGACCATGATGAGACAAAAATCGAACTTTTTGGCAAAAGGGCACAACGCTACAGGAGAATGTCAGGATAACAGTGACTGCATGGCATGACGAATGAATTCTCACTTGTCTGTGTTGCGGTGTGTGTTGTGCATGTGTTTGCAGGGTTGTATGCATTACTTTCTGGTCTATCAATTGTATTGTAACTGTGTGCATCTATTGTTTTTGCTCTTTAATACTTCTACAACACTTTGGTCAACCTTGGTTGTTTTTAAATGTGCTTTTTAAATAAACTTGATTTGACTTGATGTAGTTTGATAATGGACAGGTATTAGGGTTGGGCGATTGGCAATGGATTCAGTTCACTGTCGATCTCCAATATATTCGTCCAGTGGAAATTCCCTTGCCGAGTTTTTGCCGATATAAGTTAACTTCATGTTATAAAGTAATATATGTAATATAAAATGTAGCCTAGACCAAGTCACTCACGGTGTCCTGCAGCACTTGATAATCACAGATAGCTGCCTTTATCATAGGACACCCCATCTTGACTGTAAAACCCTAAAAAATCCCAAACTGCATTATATATGCGTTTATTTGATTTTCATTGAGGCCAATGACATATTGAACTCATTGTCCAACATCTGCTGGAGCATGAGAAATTAATAGATTAGAAGCTCATCCCTCCACAATGTCTTTTGACCTACTGAAAAGATTGACTAGATCTTTAACATGAAAATGTTACACACACTGCCTTGATCTGTGTGCTTTATTTATTTATGAGAGTCAGCCAAGCTGACTAACACATTTCCTGTAGGAAATGCTGACACAGAATTTGGAAGAACTTGCAGGGACAGAAATTATGCTCAAGTTTATTTAAATTTTGATACCACTCACCTATCCTGCTGTCTGCCAGCCTCTGCACCTCCATAGGAACAGCCTGTAGTTTGTCTTCCACACAGCTAGAGGGGGTAGTAGTGGGTGCTGAAGAGGACCTGGGGTCTGGGCTGGGGTTAGGGCTGGGGCTGGAGCAAGGCAGGGGGGCACAGGGGATTGGGATGGAGGGCGAGATGGGAGGAAGAGTCTGAGTGGGGAGGGTCTGGAAAAGAGCGACATATGAAAGAAGTGATGAAGTAATATCAATGTCAAATAATAAAATAACCTTAAAGCAGAATCTTGTGTTGCTTCTCTCCAGCTAATACTTTAATATTAGGATGGTGTCTGATAGCTATATCCTTGGGCCGTACCTCTGAACGAACCAAATGGAGCTGAGAGGAGACAATTGGTCAAAATCAAAGCTTTAGGTGCCTTATAAGAGCCTGATCCAATCAATGAAATTGGGACCAAATCCAAATCTAATGAGCACATCAAACTAGTCTCTGTCAAAGACCTTCTCAGTGTCCTGGGTAGACCTTGGAAAAAGACAACTTCAGCAATCTTCCCTTAATTTATCTTCTACCATTTAGGAGCTGTAAAGTTCCTCAGAAAACCTTTTAAATTACATTACATTACAGTCATTTAGCAGATGCTTTTATCCAAAGCGACTTACAATAAGTGCATTCAACATAGGTAGGCAAGAGAGCTACTAGAAATCGTACATGCATTTCCTTCCTAAACAAGCATCTAAGAGCATAACCAGTGCTAAAGTAAAAGTGTTAATTAAACAAATGAGACAAATAAGTGAAGACAAATAAGCAAGTGCTAAGAGGAAGGGTCAGGGTAGTGTTTCTTGAAGAGGTGGGTTTTCAGCCTGCGGCGAAAGATGGGCAGCGACTCTGCTGTCCTGACATCAGTGGGGAGTTCATTCCACCACTGTGGGGCCAGGACAGAGAAGAGCCGTGACCGTATAGATTGGTCGCAGGGGGGGAAACCAGTCGCCTCGAGGTAGCAGAGCGAAGTGGTCGAGTGGGGGTGTAAGGCTTGACCATAGCCTGGAGGTAGTAAGGAGCTGTTCCTTTCACTGGCCTATAGGCTAGCACCAGAGTGTTAAATTGGATGCGATTAGATTGGATTTGAGAATGGAGAAGGGTAGTTGTATGGGAGAACTTGGGGCGGTTGAACACCAGATGAGCTGCAGCTTTCTAAACAATCTCCAGAGGTCAGATGGCAGACCTGATGTTGTAGATTAGGAATAGTAGAGTAGAGTAGGAGTGACAGTTAGTCGTCCAGGGTCACACCCAGATTCCTCGCAGTCCGAATTGATGTCACCACGGCATTATCAATGGTGATGGCCAGGTCTCAGTGCAGACAACCCTTCCCGGGAGGAACACCAGCTCAGTCTTGTCCAGGTTGAGCTTCAGGTGGTGCATCGACACCACCAATATATTATTAATGTCTTTTTTACTCAAAACAAATTGTCATCTTTTACAACTGATATAAATTCTTTAGTAGGATCATTCTCTGACAGTTGTGTCAAAGGTGGTTTGGCTTATTGCCTATTTCACGCACTTCTGTTCAGCAAATTGGATGTCGCCCTCTGCTTTCCTTGTAATCATGTCTTGCAACAACAATCCAGTATTGTGTATTGTGGTCTATCAATTGTATTGTAACTGTGTGCATCTATTGTTTTTGCTCTTTAATACTTGTACAACACTTTGGTCAACCTTGGTTCTAGTCTTCTTGGAAGTAGTATTCTTTAACTGCTTTTGTCATTTAGCATGTATAAAATATATATTTGCCATGTGCTGTATGTAGAGGACCGTTGTCACAGGAGCTGCACTCAACCAACCTCCCAGATTAGACATTTCTGAGATTCCCTACATGTTAAAGATATAAAATAAGTAATTATGCTCTGAGCTTCCAGGCATAGTAAAGATGTAGAACAGAAATCTATATTCTGAGCAAAAACCAAACCAAAACGCTCAATCACTTTCACTAGAGCACTAGTTTTCTAAACTAACTTCACTAGTGCACTAAAACTAAGGGCGCACTCACACTAGGCCATCTGTACCGTGCCCGGGCACGGTTGACGCCCAAAGCCCGGTTCGTTTGACTAGTGTGATCGCTCCGAACCGTGCCCGGGCACAGTTCACTTAACCGTGCCCGGGCCGCTTCACTTGGAGTCTTGGAGTCGGCACAGTGTGATCGCTAATCGTGGGGTGCATGGGGGAGCCTTATTATGCAAATAAAAAGAAACAGACTAGACATGTAAAAAATAAATAAATGAAAAATAAGATAGGGAAGAGAGAAAACTGTCTAATAAAATTAGGATATCAAAAATAAAGTGTCCTCTCTATACTTGTTGGGCCCCCTTGTTTCTTTCTGGTTGAGTGTCCTTGTGCCCAAAAGTTTTCCAAAGACATTCTGGGTATCTTAGTCAGTTAGATAAGTGTAACCTCATCATCTAGAAACACTTTTGACTTATAGGATAATTCAATTTAGTTAAGTGGGGAAAAGCTCACTTCCACCTCTTCCTCTTCCTCCTCTCCCTCTTCTCGGAGGAGCTCTACCACCAGTGATGGAAAAACGCCAGTACGTCCATCCAGCTCTCCCTCCCAGAAACCATCATCCACCTAAAAATCACAATCACATTTATTAAGATTATATGACACTCAATTGATCCCTGTGGGGAAAAGAAAAAGGAGAGAGCAAATGTAACACAACCAATAATTAATGTCAAGAACATATTAAGAAATCAATAAATTAAAAGGTATGAAAAAATAAGTTACAGCATTATGAGGCTGTCACAACAGCAGTTGTACATACGGACACAAAGAAATTAACGAAAATTATATGATGTGAAAATATACTATATAACAGTCTCCATGTTTTTCCCGAAAACATGAAAGGTCTACTCATTGAAATGCAGACAGTGAACCAGGCCTCAGCATCATCAGCTCCTGCACCCACCACAGCCTCTACATCAGCAACAACTCCTGCACCCATCTCAAGCCCACCTTCATTGGCCTCTTTCAAACTCTGTCCATGTACCATGTTTTCCTGCAGGTAAGGATGCACAGAAGGGCTTGCAACCCAACAGCAGTGATATTTTTATTGAAATGCAACGCTTTTCAGAAGAGAACATAATTCCACGTGATCAGGACCCAGTAATTTAATTTAGTGGCAACCGCATCAGGAAACATTCCCCTCTCTCAGCAGACTTGCCAAGAAATATCTGGGAATCATTGCCTCATAAGTACCTTCAGAGAGGATTTTCTCCAAGGCCAGAGAGAGTCAGTCTTTACTTGCAGTTGCGAAATGAATGATACAGCTGTGAAGGTGAGCGATATCATTGCTAGCTAACAGTATTAGCCTGTATTGAGAGGGAGTTTGTGAAAAATTACATGCTAAAAGCAGTGGAATTAGTGTGTCAGCTTTTCTGAGAAATACTGGGTCAGAGGGAATTGGTGAGCTGGCTAAGGTGGCCCTGAAGTGGAAAACAAATTAGTAAGTCAGAAAACGCACCGGAAACTACACCACAAACCTGTCAATGTTGTTGCAATTCCTTTGTCACTGACAGACTTTGATGAAAGTACTAAATTATGACTTTTAGGGAAAAAGCATAATTTTTGTTTATAGTTGTGGTTGTCTTATGATACCGAACCTTTTTATTTTATACCACTAGATTACTGGTTATAAAGGTTTTAATTGCCGAGATTTTTGTCTTGGAGAAGCAGTTTGTGTTGCATGTAAAGTAACGTAGTAGTTCTTGTGTACGTATAGCTAAAGCTATGAGTAGAGAGAAATCCTGAGCTGTGACACACACCTTTCCCTGTCGACAGCGTAACAGGTGAATTAGCGCCCCCTCTTGGAATGAAAGCTCCTCTGCACTCTGGGCCTGGTAAGAGTACAGAGCTCTGGCCACACCTAAGAGAGGATTTAAATTGAACTTCATTAGTAACACACACACACACACACATACACACACACACACACACACACACACACACAAAAATGTTCACATACTGAAATATTTTTGCATACACATATGAAATGCTCACACATACATGCATGCTACTATCTACACACACGTGTTTGTGTGTGTGATTGTGTTTCAAATATGTTATGTGTAAGTGTCTATAAATTACGTTGCTTTTTTGGCTTCCTATTAATTTACATTGGGCATCATAATTCATTTCTAGAAAATCTAACTTACTAGACACGAAACACTGAAAATAAACAGTCACACAATACTATTTACAAGAATGTCACTGCTGGTAATGATGTTTGCATTGTTATCTAGTATGTGACAATAAACTTGAAACTTGATTTAACAGATCAGTTTTTATTGTATTAATGCACATTAAATGGTTTTGTTTGTCAAAATCATCTTTGCAGCAAGAAGGAAATTTGCTTTTGTGGTTGACTGATCTCCCTTGGAAGAGCATTTTATCATGAGAAGAGACACACACACACCACTTACCTCTGCTCTGTCCCCTCCTGTTGTTCCCAGTGGAAGAGCCAGAACTGAACGAACTGTCCAGCTGAGAAGCGTCCTCTGAAGGTAGACACTGGAACTGCACATAGCGCTCAGGAACATAACCAACCTGACCACAAGAGTTACAGACCTGGAGAGACACAGAACAAACACTGCAGAACATCTTAATAAGTAATTTAATGTAGTATTGTTGAGTCTTAAGATAATATTTTATAAGATAAGTGAAAAAATCTGGGAGAATTTCCAATGCAAATCAACTTGTGTCAGGAATTTTCTTTTTTGCCTTGTTTCAAGTCACTGACACTTGTTTCTATGAGAATTCCTGAAAGAAGTGAAACTGCATTAGAAACAGGTGAAATAATTTCACCAAAATTTTCCCCTTGTTTTAAGAAAAAATAACATGTTAAGAGTGAACATGAGACTGAATGTACAGATGACAGATGTACATTTTTAGCAGTGAAGACAGGAGGTGGTGGACGAAACTGACTGTGCAAATTGACAAACACATTGATGTAGAAATTGTTAACATAACGTGCAGGCTGGGGATTTCCCATTGTGAAAGGTTAATAGCCACTGATCTACTGCTGATGACAGGAAAGGCAGAGTTTGGTTTCTACAGGAACGAGTGTGTACAGGAGTACACAGGAAGTATGAAAAACAGCACCTGCCTCTTTGTCATAAAGGTGTTGAAACATCAGGATATCACTGTCAAATTAATTGTGATACCTTGTGTAAACAAATGAGACCATGGTGGAGACTATTGGTAGCCTCTATTTCACTCAAGTGGTATTGTTAGTGCTGGTGTTTCCCAAAATTAAGACCACATTACTTGTTTCCACGTTTGAACACATGTTGCCCTAAAACCTGCAGGTTACTAATCACTAGAATTCCTAATGCAGGCTTGCAGTTTACCTTGGTTTCAGTCAGGAATTATAACAAGGAAAATTTAATATAGCTTAAATAACATTCCTTCCATAATAATAGGATATATTTAGATGATAAATGTAAAAATAGCAGACTAAAATTCAAACTGATATGGGGTTCTGAAGGCCAATACAGATATTCTTGGATTGAAGCTGCCAATAGTTGATGTTTTTTTCTTTAAATCTGACCAATTTCATGCCTAAAAACTAGAAGTATTCACTGTTTCCACCAGACTTTTATTCTTGCCAGAATGGAAAAGCCCCTGAAACAGCTTTTAGACCATAGGGCACTAAAACTCTCCACTGAAAACCAGGATGATAATAATAATAATGATATTAATAATGTAACATGTGCATGCATACTTGTGTGGAGCGTATGGTCAAAATGTCTCATTAGAATCAGTTCAGATTAAGGGCTGCCCACAGACAATAAATTGTAAAATAACTCTGTAATCAATCAAACTGCATCATATCCATTGTATCAGAGGTGGATGACACTGACTGGACAAGATCATATTTTTAATAAAAGGCCAATCTCAGCCAAATATGTCTGAAAACATCAGAGCAGCTTTTACCTTCAGCCAGTCCTCCACGTCTCCATCTTCGATCACTTGAAGCTCTTCCCCTTCCATGGTTGATAGTTCATCGGCTTGGCAAGCCTACAGGAAGTCAAGGTTGTCAATATGAAAACTTGCTTTTCTCAGCGCCTTTTTTAATGGAAATGACTTATTAACAAAATTGACATTACTCAGGTGTTGCACTCTGTACTTTTGATGGAATACAATACTCTGCACTTGTTGGATACATCAGCAATTGTACTTTTCATACTTCTGTTTATACAGTTGCAAGAAAAAGTTTGTGAACAGTTTTAAATTACCTGCATTCCTGCATAAATTGGCCAATACAATTAGGCATTCACTGTTACCCAGTTTTATACCGATATTATGTCAACCTATATCTACAGTATATGATATATAGACTGCATCATATCATATAGATCCCCACCACCAATCATGATAATATAGTGGCATCTCTAGCGGTATCTTGTTACCTAGAAAGATTTGATTTTGTGTTATGGTGTGACCAGACCATCAGTCTGAGAGATAAAGCTGGACAGAAACATGGCTGTTCAACAAGATGATGATCCTCAGCATTCAAGCAAATCTAACAAATAATGGCTCACAAAGACGTTTAGTGTTTTGGATTGGCAAAAGTCAAAGTCCTGACCTAAATCCAATTGAGATGCTGTGTCAAGAAGAGAAAATCCCTCAAGGAAAATGCCAGAGACTGATCAGTGGCTGTAGGAGACATTTACTCCAAGTCATTGCTGCTAAAGGAGATTATTGGTATTGTTAAGTTATTGATTGAAAGAGTTCACAGATTTTTACACACAGGAATATCTTTATTTTTGTTAAATAAACCAGCTTTGTTAAATAAAGAATGAAAGTAAATCATTTCATTAGGGTTTGAGGTTTGAATAAGGATTGAATAAGGAAAGGTTATTCCTCTATAATATATGATGGCCACCCCCTGTAGGGATCACAAACATTCAAGCACTATGACTATGTATGCGTGCACTACCTGATAGCTATAGATAACTCTGCAGGCTGCGGGGTAAACACACACTCCAGATGTTGAGGTCGGATCAATGAAGATGTCTCCGTTCTCATCGTCATAGTCCTCAAAGTCTGTCAACTCAAACTCATCCTCCTGGAAAACACACAGGAGCAGCAGGGCAGTGCTGGGTGAGTGGATAAGGGAACCTCCATAAGTTAGACCAGAGTATTGAAACAGAAAATAGAACATGGTTCCTTCTAGTCAAATGTTCTGTGTTCTATTGTTCATTGTATTTTTCATTTTTTTTAGTAGTGAATCCCAGTATTACATATGATATGTTAACGTTCTGTTTTCATACCATTCGTGTTCGCCATCTTGCAACACTGTATGTTAGGAACCGGTGATAGACACACTACATTACAAAATCATTCCAACTTTTCGCTGAGCACGTTGTAAGTCTGTGGGGTAAGTCTGGTGTGTGTGTGTGTGTGTGTTTCCATACTGAAAAGTCCTCGGTGGACTTCCTCTGTTCGCTGAGTCGTCTCTCTCTCTCCAGCTCTTCCTCTGCCTGGTTCATGGCGGTACAAAGCCAATGTTCAATGCCCACGACACTGTCTGATAACAAGGCCAGACGGGCCTCCGCCTTCACCTTGCTAACCTGAGAGAGACAGACATCAACATCCACTGACTTATTTGCTGGCACACAATGCAACCTACAATTTTCTTAATGTTTCCCAATCACAACCACATTTTTATTTTTTGTATTTTGTTTCAATATAAACTACAAACTGACTGAATGACTGAATGAGACTCTCGCTCTCCAGTCATTTATATTGTACTGTTGGACTGAGACAGGAACATTGCCATTTCCATGATTAGTTATGAATTGTTGAGTTGCTCAGTATTAATAATTGTAATTACTGGAATCATTTTGATCATTAATAAGATTGTATCAGTGACAGATTGTACACAATATAAGTAGCAATAATAATAAACAGCACATTTTCTGCAAAACATACTTTCAGTGTGTAGTACTACAACAATGACAAAAAATGACAGCTCTTCAAATCATATTGGAAACATAAAATAGAAATATCCAAGTGCAACTCATTACAATTTCAGCATCAGCTGACGCCTGTGGTGGCAGAAATTGTGAAATTGCTTCTAAGCATTTGACTACTGCCATTTCCTGTTAATGTCACATATTCCTCCATGGGCACCTCCATAGCACACTTTGCAATTTGCCTTGTATTCATCCTCTTACACACTTTTTAAATCTCAGTCGAATTTCTGCCATCCTGCCAGGTTACGCCCTGTCCTAACCCGGCAATAGCCAGTGACCGTCATGTACCACTAGGTGTCATGGACACCTCAAAGTAGACAAACTGTAGAAGGTAAAAAAAAAATGCAGTAAATAAAGATATACTGACAGCAATACCAGTCAGTCAGGTGGATCCAGCAAGTACCTTACTTGCAACATCTGGATCTATAGAAAAACTTACTAACGTTACCATTGCAGGCGGACATTCTTCTATTTGGTTAAGGGAGAGGGGTCAAACTAAATGGAAATGAATACAATATAATGTATAATGTCTTCCTTGTCTATATCCTACATATAATGTACACTCTTTTCTACTGTCTCTTAATTTATTTGCAAACGACTGGACGCAGGATGGCAAGAATGGGCCAAAAAGGATAAAAAACAACTGTTCTAATATGTAGTATCTAGATGTCGGTATATGTACCTGTTACATGTTGAGCAAAAGCAATAAAGGAAAAATAATAAGTACCTTGGCTTTCCTGACACTCTCCTTCACCTCGGCAATCTTCTCCTCCACACTGAGCCCTGTGTCCCCCAGCAAGAGCTTCAAACGACACTCTAAAGTCTGCAGGGCCTGGGCGAGAGACACAGAGAGAGAGAGAGAGAGAGAGAGAGAGAGAGAGAGAGAGAGAGAGAGGTGAACAACAATACATTCTTTATTGGCACACAGCATTTGAAACATATTTAGCACTTTAGATACAGTATAAGAAATAACTTAATTTATTTTATTGACAGAAATTTAAATTTAAAAAATGATTTGAATTTGACCAATCGAATTTGAACAACCTGTATATAGTTTTTGAATATCTGAAACTTGAATTTTTGGATCTCCATCCGTGAACATTGGAAACAAAAATGTGAAATTGAGTGTTTGAAACTGCAAAACTTGAAATATCATATTTTAATTTTGAAGTTAATTCAAAACCAATAAATTCATATACATGGTTTTCAAAATACATTTTAAAAAAAAAATGTTGTTAATTCAATGGTGTTTAACAATTCAAATGTAAATGTCACTTATTTGTTTCCATAAATATCCTAGCCAACACGTTCCTTGCTAATATGCTATTTGTCATGAGGAAGGCTGTCACCTCACCTGCCATCCCTCCTGACCCACCTGCAGCTTAGAGTTCCTCTTCCTCTCTCTCCCTTTCCTCTCTCTCCCTTTCCTTCTCTCCGTCCACCTCCCAGTCCCCCTTGTCTCCTCTGTTCTGTGTGTTGTGTTTTGTTTCGTTTGTTTTGTTCCTGTCATCCCTGTCATGCCCACCAGGTTTCCCAGTGTGTTCTGCCACTATCCACATCAGCAATCAAATCAACCTCACCCGCACCAGCTGCACTCCATTACTCATTAGTCCCTAGTTACCTGACCTCTAAACCAAACTAGGCTTTGTCTGACCCCTGCCTAGTTTGGTTGCCTGTACTGCCTGCTGTGAGTATTGAACTCACTCATCATCTGGGTCCAAACCTACTTGCCTGTTACAATATTAGCAAGTCAGCTAATATGCTCCAAAAAACAAGAGAGGAAAAAGACAATTGAAAAGAAAGAGAGAGCTGCTGAGAACCTCTAGCTCAGAACCATGTTGGGTTTTTAAGTGTGAAGTCTCACCCTCTCCCCATGGCTGATGATCTTGTAGTCTTTAGCAGCCTTGGCGGCCCATTTCCTGGCCTCCTTATCCAGACACCCCTCCCCTTCTGAACCACAACCCTCCTGCAGAACACACACCTAGACAGGAGAGAGAAAAACATCCTTCTATCTTTTCTGGATATCTTCTAGACATCTCCATGCATCTGTGCGTCACCAGGTTTCTCGCAATGATGGGATGCACAAATTCTGACTGTCCTGCTTTTATACATTTAATAAGAGCCTCTGGCTAAGAGCTTCAACTAAATGCCTATATTGTAAGAAGAGAGGAAATAAGGAAGAAAAGAGGGAGATGATTTGAAGAGAAGGAAAGAGGGTGAAACAACAAATTTCAGTGCAATACACACCTACACACTGACACAATCTTATCTTGAAATTAATGATGAAAATGCACATTTTTAAAGATTTAGTCAACAATGACTATGGCAAGTAAATTCTGTACCATTAATAATGGTAGAAATTATTTTGTGTTATTGGTGAAGATATGACAAAACAAAAAACACTGTGTGTACACACACACACACACCTTGTCATGTGGAGCTGGCAGGAAGGTGAATCCGGGTGTTTTGCTGAACGAAACAGATTCCTGTACAAACTGCTGAACATTCCTCTCTCTGGTCACCTGACAACACGACAACCAATCAATGTTAACTAGGGGGGGAAAAAAAGTATTTCTCCACTCATAGTAGCCAAGATAGTCCACAAGGCAGCACAATGACAAGAGATGTTGTGTCTTGTTGTGCACAACTCTTATTGTTCCTCCACTGGCAACAACAGCTAGCACTACCACTATTGCTCTCTCCCACTACACATAAAACCGCTGATGCTACTTCATGTCATATGGGAGTTATTGTAAAAACACAAAATATCAGCAGCTTCAATCCAAAAATATCGGCATTGGTATCAGCCTATCATCATCAAAGGGCCATGTCTCAGCTTGTGCATCCAAGAGATGTGCACATGCATTCCGTTATGCATGGAGATAGGTAGAGGTAGAAGACAGATGCAGAGACCCAAGGTGTTTTAAAGCTTATAGTTGTTATTTAGTTATATTTACACATTGGTTGATTTGTTTCACAAATCCCAAGTGAATCATAATTTATCAACAGCAATTTTGTTCACTGGTCATAAATTTGATGCGGGAAAGGACTTTCTATGGGGATAAACAAATATCATGCTTGAAAGTTTGTGAACCCTACAGGGGCTGGCAATTATTATTATTAAGAAGGAATAACCTTATAAAATCCTTGGGAGATATCCCAAATGAAGAACATACACATCCCTGTGTGCAAAAATATGTGAACCCCTTCAGTCAACAACTGGCATCTCCCTTAGCAGCGATGACACCCACTGGTCAGTCTCTGGCATCTTCCTTGAGGGATTTTCTCCCACTTCTTACTAAACTCGACCAATTCAGTGAGGTTTGAGGTCTCACATGAACAGCCGCTTCAAGTCCTGACAGCATCTCAGTTGGATTTAGGTCACAGCATAGTGTTTTTCTTTCACCTACATGGTAACACCAACCTAACCACATTTCTCACATGTATTTATGGAGTGAACCACAAACTCCTCCCCAAAGATCTGACCTTTGATTGGTTAACATCATAAGTAATCATTTACCCATATGATTCTACTTACCTACTTGATTTAACCAATGCAGGAGGAGGATCACTTATTTTTATTTATTTTAAACTATTTTTACTACATACACAAGTTCCTCTAAAAAGCATATGCAATTGTAAATATGAATCCTTTTTTTCAGTAAAGAAAAAAATGTGATTATATAGAACCCATAATTCACACTGTGTTTAACTGATAATGCAGTTTTCCTTACTTTGGTGGGATCATGGTCAAATCACATTCTCCCTATAAACAAAGCTTCAGGGTTGTATTGGAAACACACTGAGAAAAACCATTCCTCTCATGGTCTCGGGCCAATTGCTGTGCTCTCATATGGACAAACAAGCCCAACTAAGGAAGAAAAATTTTCCAGAGTTTGAAATAACTGCTCTACACCAACTAGGTGTGAAAATGCCCTCTGACAACTCACACTTTTAAGATCTTTTTTGAGATCTTTCTGCCCTTGGATTGCACTCACTTGCTAGGTCAGAAACGCTGTGAATATGTTGACTTTCCTTCAGTAGGATTTCAACCTTCTTGGTACTTTAGTTACACTGTAGCTCCCTTCCTTCTTACGCCCCTTCTCTGATCCTCTACAAACAACCTTTCTTCTTCCCCCTCTCTCCTCTTTCTCTCTCCTCCATCCCTCCCTCTGTCCTGCACCTTCTTTTAGAGAGGAGGTGAGGAATGTCTTAGCTTCTCGGATCACACAGAAAGCACCGTGGGATGTTTTTACATGTAAAACAAATACTCAACACAAGGTTTTGATCAATATCAATATGGGGTTTTGAAGGCTAACACCAATACCAATATTTTTAGTACCGATATTTTTTGTGCCAATTTTGTGCCAATTTGTTTAAATATGGCCATTTCCTTTCCCAAAAGTATTCAGTGTTTGCTGCAGAATTGTATTCTGCAAAAAAGCCCCTGAAACAGCTTGTGAACCATGTCCATTCAGTTCTGTTGAGACAGCCAAGTTGTACATTTAGAAATGCAATCTAAATCAAAGCTGCTCATCACAGCCACTGTTATCCAAGAGCTGAGAAACTGCAATATGGTGGCCAGAGGGTGTGTTACATCACCAGAAAGCCCTCTACTGTCAGAGCATCAAAAACACAAACATATTAAAGGACCACACCGACCTTTTGGGAAATTGGGCCATTAGTCAACTGACAAGAGGATAGGCAGAAAAAACAACGGACTATCCTTTACGTTAGATAATGCTAGTTGCCTACGAGCACTTAACATACTGTATGTGTTAGCAAAGATATCTACCAGAGACACAAGATGATTTTGGTTGTACTCTGTAACATGTAAAAGGTAAGCTGGTCCTTTAAGCTCTCTCACGCACTCACACACACACATATATATATATACACTCACACACAGTATATGTACACACTGAAATCACTGTGTCGCTCTCATGCATATTCATGCACACATACACACACACCTTGGCGGCGTTGTCCCAGATTCTGCTGTATTCTCTGTGTGTGGCCAGGCAGACATCCATCTCTGTCCCACACAGCAGGGTGAAGTGGCCTCTCAACTGGTCATATACATCACCATCCATACGCTGGACAGACAAACACAGACAGAAGAGATTGTTTCTGTTACACCTCCAAAATCCAAAGCTTCAGAAATCAGGATGTCAGTTTCCTGCCCGGATCAGGAAACTAAACAGAGTTGATGCTTGATGTTCTTGTCATCCATTTACTGGATAAAATCAAAATAGTGGGAATACAGTTCTCTCAGTTATTGGCACCCTTGCATCCATGCAGATAATGCATAATAGCTTCTGAAATAATATAATAATAACAATAATAATAATAATAATGGTTTAAAAATTGAAAAGTGACTATGGCCATGATTATTGTCACCCTTTAGAACAATTCAAATCAATTTTGTTGGAGGAAATAGATTCTTATTTGCAGTGGAATTCAACTGTGACAGGTTATCCATTTTAATGTGATAAAAATCTGTTCTGTTTCCCTGGTCGTCTCTAAAAAATGTTGAAGAGAAAGTTGTCTGAGGATGCAGAAAAACTATTATCACCAAACATCAGCATTCACAAGGCTATGAGGCATCTCTAGAGACCTCGGTATTCCTGTTTCCACAGTACACAATCTTGTTAAGAAGTTTGCTGCTCATGGAATTGTTAAGAATGTCCCAGGACATGGTGGTATGGCAGGTGACATAGAAAGTGACGCCAATAAACTGCACACAACAAGCTTGTGTTTACTAACTGTGATGCTTTATACAAAAAGGACGAGAGAGGCAAAAGATCTAACATTCTAGCACTCTAGTGCTCGCTCACTGCTGGAGACAGTTAAGTATACTGTGGCAGACTGGGGGGAGGGTGTGGGTTAGGTGTAGGCTGGGTCCAGGTGAGAGTCGAGTCAATGATTCTCCCTGGACCCGTCACGGCTGCGGCCAATTGGAGCTGATTGCATCCAAGCCTTTTAGTGGGGAAGTGGCTGTCACCAGC